>LZPO01055073.1:36257-49399 GCA_001675575.1 Neotoma lepida
CACACACACATACACTACACACACACACACTACACACACACACTACACACACACACACACACACACACGCACGCACGCACGCACGCACACACACTGGATTTCAGGTCAGGTCTTTTCAACTTCAGAACTGAAATTTGACACTGAGTTTAACTTCAACTCATGCTTTCAGCCAGGTCCTAGAAACAAAGATGAAGTGAACGCAAGTCCAGGAGGCTCACCGCCCAGTGGTCTCAGGACTTCAGTTCTTCTAGCCGAGGCTCAGACATTAACGAGACAAAATTACTTCCGTGGAAGTGTAAACCATGGTAGCCTACTGGGCATCAGATTAGCAATGAGCATCAAAGCTTTAAGACAAAGTCACTCATCATCCTCAGACACATTGTTGTTTTACACCTAAAGTGTTGGGCTTCCTGTGACTGATAGGATCTCCTGATCAAGTTCTGGTGTCTTTCTTGAGTTTTGTCATAAGGCCAGTGCCATGGTCATTGGCACCAGTTCCTGGCTCCTAAATCTTTAAAATGGAGAAAGAACCTTGCTGATACCATGAGGAGCGTCCGTGAGGACTGAATGGGTTAAATTTGCAAAGTGATTTAAACAGTGTGAGGAACAAGATCTGGTGCTGTGTCCAGTTTACCTAGTGTCCTTATTNGGATTCATTTGGGGTCACTGGCTGCTCTGGAATATGATTTGTTGTTTTCCTCATTGGGACAGAAATCCCTGTGGTCTCCAGCCCGGGGATCTTCTATGATACGCACATTCTCATTCGGGTGCCTCTCCAGAAGACACACCAGCCTCTGGGTAGCAGGACAAGGTCGGCACCCAGGCAGTGCTGAGACCCATTGCAACACAGCCAGAATCCAGAGAAGAGGAAGCAACGTGTCCTTATCACCGTCAGGAAACAGGGACTTTTGGTAAAAATCTCACTAAAATGTCAGTCCAGTCACTGCTTTCCTAACAGCAAACAGATGACAAACTCCTGTGTTTCTCCCACACCACAATCACAGTTTTCAAGAAAGTGACATCAAAAAGTCAAATTAGTTTCCTTATTAAAATTTTAGCGTACAAAAATAATGGGTTTCTTATGCTTCCTTCATATGTGTATATCATTGCACACTGTTCACAGTCAACTCATTAACTTCTTTTATCCCCTCCTTATATAATATATAAACCTTAATTCCACGTATGAGAGAAAGCATACAATTGGTCTATCTTCCCCCATCACCCTGTCTTATTTCCTCCTAACCGCACTCCCTCCGAATAGTACCCCTTCTACTTTTAAGTCACTTTTCAAATCTAGATTCTACATATGAAAAAAAATGTGACATTCATCGTTCTGATCTGATTTATTTATCTTAACACGATGCTGTCTGTTTCCAATCCATTTTCTTGCAAATGACATAAGTTAATTTTTCTTTAACTCCATTGTATGTGTATATGCCTGTGTATATAGGCACCCCACTTTCTTTATCCATCCCTCCGTTGATGAGCCTCTAGGCTGGTTTCATATTTTGTCTCTTGTGACTAGCANAGCAATAAACACTGATGTGCAAGTGTCTCTCTGTGTGTGCTAACGTGGATAAATACCCGAGTGGTATAGTCAGGTTGTGTGGTAGATCTATTTTTAGTTTTCTGAGGAACTGCCATACTGATTTCCATAATAGCTATGCTAATTTGCTTGCCCATCAAATTAAATTCTTGACAAGGCATCAGTTTCTCTCAAAACTTTCTTGACAAGGCATCAGTTGCTTTCTCTGGGGAAGAACAGGAAAGGCTCTGGTCAAAACCCAGCTTCAAATCCTCTTCCGCTTAACTGTTATTACTTCCACTTTTGGATCTTAATCCTCTTACTGTTCAGGGCTTGAGAATACTATAGTAAAATAATATGTCCAAAGAACCCGAAACTCTGCCTTAATGAGCATTACACAAATGTACGTTAAGTGTTAAGTTATCATACAACAGAGGCACTACTGTTCATTAAAATCAGCATATTGTCCTGTGTGTGACAGATCCCTTGCAATTAGGTGGGTCATGTGACCAGCTCTAGCCAATGGGAATTCAGTTGCAGTTACTAACATCACTTCTTGACCAAGCCCTGGGAAGCCAGTGCTGAACCCTATGGTTCCTCTCCTTGCCTTGAAGAGCCTAAAATCCATGTGATTGGGATCCTCTGTGACCATCAAACTGGCTGTGAGTCACTCCANGGAGCGGAATCCCTAATGACTTTGGTTAGGCGGAATCC
Organism: Neotoma lepida; assembly: GCA_001675575.1. NCBI lineage: Eukaryota > Metazoa > Chordata > Mammalia > Rodentia > Cricetidae > Neotoma > Neotoma lepida. The sequence goes on from LZPO01055073.1 coordinate 38,497, forward strand.
CTAATGACTTTGGTTAGGCATGCAGTATAACTGAGAAATANGTCTCGGTTGTGGTAAGTCACTGAGGTTTGGCGATTAAAATGTTACTATATCAGAACCAAACCAAGTCTGACTAACACAGGAAGTAAATGAGTAGATGGATTGTGCTCCACCAACTCAATTATGAAAGAAATGAAACACTGATTTGTTTTTCAAAATCAAATCAAATGGCAATCTAAGTCCCTTTCTATTAAGATGGCTGGAAACTACATCTCAGTCACCTCAGAGCCCCTTCGAGCAAACCCCTTTATGGCCAATGTCCTTAGGGTCCAGGCATTGTGACATCTGAAGAGGGCACATCCCTGCCCCATCACCACATGCATGTGGATAGCACTGTTGCTTCTTTGTGGATTTCCAGCACAAGACTCTTGGCTAAGGCTGGATTCTCAGTGCCTAAAATGAGTCTTCCTTGGTACCACGCAGGCACTCCTCACCAGACCATGCAGCCAACTTTCCTCTCCTCATCTTAGAAAAGCTTCGTGCTTCTCCCAACTTTTATCCACTTTCTACTCACTGTCAGTCTGCATAGCATATTCCTTCACTGAATCTAGACTTTCAAAAAAGTAATTAAAACAGGGAAGGAGTAAAGAAAGCTGGTCTGCTCTGTCAACTTTCAGTTGGTTCTGAATCATAACAGCCCTTTTAGACAAGGAAGCGTGAAGGCCTAGGTGCCTTCTTAGAACCAAAGTGTAGAAGGTTCCAGAAGACAAAAAAACAGCATTAATTTCTCAACAACATTTCCAGCCGCATGGTTGACTGCTCCTGTGGAGGAGGGGAAGAGGCCAAATCCACAATTATTATCCATTTGTAAATCAAGTGGAAAATATTAGCATGCAAATTAGACTGGTTCATAGGCCAACGACTGGAAAAAATTTAATAGGGGTGGATCACAAGGAAATTTGCTTACAAACCACAAAAAACCGAAAGCCCGCCTGTTGCAAGCCCTTCCATTCGGATACCCTTCTCTTTCGATACTCAGACCTGTGAAATAGGCAACAAGGCTAAGTTCAAACTTTTGTTGAAAGACAAATATATCCTAGTAAACCCTTGATTATTGGAGATTCCAGGGTGTGTATTTTTAAACCTCCAGAGTTTTCTGCTCAAAGTATTGTCTTTAGACCACATTACTGTGCTCAGAAAAATTATAGAGGAAAGAGAGGACTCATACCCACCAACATCAATGTCATATACTAAAACTGGAGTGTGTGTGTGTGAATGTATATGTGTGTATCTATATATATATATATATGCATATGTGTATGTGAGTGTGTATATGTATGTGTGTACTTATGTGTATGAGTATTTGTATATATTGTGTGCATGTGTGTATNTATATATGTATGTATGTATGCATGTATATATGAGTGTGTGTATATGTAAGCATATGTGTGTATGGGCATGCAACATATAGTGATTTATGTTAGGATTGCACTGTTAAAGGATGAAATACAATTTGGCATTTAAGGACATCAACACTGCACCTTTTGGAACTAGTGTGTTTCAGTGTTTTGTCCCTATGCCTGTTAGGCTAGGATGAATCTGACAACTAAATGTTCACTGACATAGATTTACATTAAAAAAAATTAAGTAACATTTGTAATTTTTGCTGTACAGAAGTTATATAGCGTATGGGGCCCTAAGGAAGGTTTTTATGCTGTCTACGGAAAACATTAAATTGCTGAGTCTAAAATCCATCATAGCAGTTTTCAGGCTGTCATCAGAGGATTAAGTGCCTTAATTCCTCATGATTCCATGGCTCTAGTCCAGGGTTTCTAACCCCAGTATTACTGACCTCTGGGGCCAGATAATCTGCTGTGGTGAGACTTCATTAATTACATCACAGGACGCTCCCACTGTCTCTCAGCACTCTGTCCACTAGTTATGGCCACCACCAGGGTCTCCAGACATTGCCAACTCTTGCTTGGGGGTTGAAATCATTCCTTGCTGAGAACCACAGGCCTGTGCAAAGGAAGAAACAGTCATATGAGTCTGTGGCTGTGAGATNCCTGCTCTGTGCAACACCACATCACAGTGAGGCTAGAGCTCTTTGGGCTAGTATTCACAGTTAACATTCTTGAACATGCATTGATTGAACGTGCATACAACAAAGGAAGTACTCTCTAAGCAAGAGGCTTCATTTCAGGACTTCTCNGAACCTTGACCTGTCTTCTGTGCACTGCTACTCAGCCACAAGGTCATAGTTCAGCTTCACTTTGCATAATCATTTGTCTGGGACTAGTGATGTTTATTAACCATTTTGGTTCTTAGCTCCACACCCAGCACTGGAATCGAGGGAACTGCTTGCCTAAAAGGGATCTGCCAGTCCCCTGTTGTGACTCTGGGAGCCCCTTAGACTCGGGGGTCCTTTTCCTGTTTTCCTCCAGAGTATATAGATATCCACATCGTCATCAATGAATCTCAGTGCTGCAGCAGAGGGAATTCTTAACACCAACTCCTGGAATGTCTCTTCTAGCTTGCCATAGTCATCTCCTTAAATCTGGGAGCCATCTAGACCCAAACCTGTGAGGCCATCCAAAATCATCCAAAGTTAACAAGTCTGGCCATATTGATAAACCATGACAAAGAAGTCACACCTGGACTCCTAAGAACCTAGGATTCCTAATTTTATCTAAGATTTCTATGTCAGTTAAGATAGTCGCTTTGGTCTCGGTTCCTAACTGGTATCTTCTACAATACNCTCAAACAGATGCAAGACTTAATTGAAGGCTGTGTACTGTAGAGGCTTGCCATAATGCATTTGGAAATTCAACAAGTGAGTAAAAGAACTCTGTTCCAACAGAGACAGAACTCCATCCCTCAAGAGATTCTTTCCCCCAAGGTTTGGAACTAGGTAGCATTTATTCATCAGGAAACTCATGTACACAGCTAATGACTAGTAACTTATAGGGTAATTTACTGTGTGCATAGCACTTTACCAAATACTAAAGAGGATGTGAAAGCAATCCATGGCAGAGTCATGTCCTCAAGAACTTTAGAACTTGGTTGAGAAAATGATACATGGCCGGAGCCTTTCCCTCTGGCTCCATTTTTCCTTCTGATGCTATAGCCTGGTGACTGATAACACTGAGTTGAGAAGAAACTCAGAGGCTCCCCTCCTCCTTCCTGCCTTCCTGTTCAGGATCCCAGGTACCAGTGACTAAAGGTCCACAAATCCCAGCCCAGAGGATGGGGAAGGGGGATACTCATCTTAGCTCTCCACCAGCCAATGGCACCTCCTGGAATTGCTCAAGGATGCATGGCTCTAGGAAATGAACTGTGGTCCAAGTAGTTAGAAAATAACTCCAGTATTATCACCCAGTTCCTCCCTGGGGAGCCTCATGGTAAATGTCTGCTCTGTTAACAGTTTGGTGACCAGTGACTTTTACAAAACATTGCTTCCCTGGCACGCGATTTAAAGGGCTATACTTGAGGAGATTTTGCATCGTTGCTCATGGAAGTGAGGCTGTGGCAAGATGCCAGCAGGAGAGTAGTGATCTCAGCAGAAATGATGGAAGACCTTCCCATGATCAGTTTAGTCCTTCCTGACTCAGGAGGACTTGAAAGGTTAGGAGATGATACCATGGAAAGAAGGAAGGGTAAAGGGGGAGATTTCTGGACTTTTTAATACAACAAGCATATGATATCCATAAGGCAAGTATATGATGTCAATAAAGCAAGCATATGATATTTGTAGACATGCAAGTCTNCTCTTCTTCTATGGAGGGATTGAATAAGCCTGTGGGTCTCATTGCTGTCTTTCCAGAAAATGACAGGGAATAGTTCTCATAGAACTGTGCATCCCCATGGGTCAGATGAGGAACATACTCATTCACCCAAACCATACTTACATGTCAAATTCTAAGAACCCAGTATTCAACAAAAACAAGAACAGACTATGCCCCATACTGCTTGGGGTGGAAAATCATAAACAAAGGAGAAATGATGAGTGTAAAGTATATGAAGGAGTGGGGTATTCTGCAATGGAACACAAAACGGAGGATATGGGACCTGTCTCGGGGATGATGCAAACACCCAAGAACTGAGACTTGAGCTGAAGGATGTAAGGATCCAGGCATGGTGGTGCACTTGTAATCCCAGCACTCAGGAGCCTGAAGCAGAAAGATCACAAATTACTCCTATATAAAGGAGTTCCAGACTGGCCTTAGCCACACAGCAAGAACCAAGAGAGGCCTAAGGAGGACAAAGAGGAAAATAAAAAGGCTGAGGAAATAGCATGTGCCAAGCCCTTCTGATGGATGGATCATTAGGCCCTAGCCAGAGTAGAAGACCATGGGTCTCAACCACTGGACCAAGTAGAACGCTGCATGTGGTAGAGATGTTCTCCAGTTATGCTATAGTCACAAGTGACTACTACGAAGTTGAGAAGTGGCTGCCATGTTGTGGAGCCAAACTCAATTTTATTGTGTTTAAACCTTAATATGTTTAAATTTAAATAGTCACATGTTCTGGGTCCAGGCTCTGAATGTGATGTGAAGGAAGCTTGTCTAGTAACAGCAACAGAGAGATATTGATCACTTCAGAGCTGGAGGGTGGCAGAGCTAGAACTGTGGGGTGGGCAAGCCATCTTTCCAGCTACAGTGAGAGTGGATTAATGAAAGTCCAAATGGGGAGAACCACATAGGATGCTACTGAAGAAGTCCAGTTGACTTAGATTCTGGTGATGGTGGTAGAGAGTAGAGGAGTAGAAAGAGCCAAGAACTAATAAAGAGGTAACAACTACATGATTTGGTGGTGTGGTGGACACCGTAGGAGGAGGGAATTTAGGGTACTTCTGGGATTCTAGCTCAACCAGATGGATAGCGACATGGTCAACATGCTGTTTCCCTTCCAAGCTCTACACCCATCCTCCAGTTTCTGTATGTTTTGCTGCCAGTGGCTAAGACACTGACCTGACTCTTAGAAAGATCCAGAAGTATCTGAGAGCTTTACTTTATACATTTAAGAGGAAAGTGGCTATAGGAAAGAAATACCTGAAGCCTTTTGTATTGATTTATTTTCTGTTGTTGTTGTTATAAAATACCCTAATAAAAGCAGCTTAAGGGATAAAGCTTTTTACTGTCTTGCAGTCTCCAAGGGATACAGCCCAGCATGGCTGAGAAGGCAGGAAAGCTGGAGCCTGAGGCTGGTCAGCAGCCAGGAAGCAGAGAAAGAGCAGTCTCTCGTTTGCTCCCACAAGGCTGCGCTTTCTAAAGCAGGGGTTCTCAACCTTCCTAATGCTGTGACCCTTTAATACAGTCCCTCATGTTGTGGTGACCCCCAACTATGAAGCTATTTTCNTAGCTACTTCATAACTGTAATTTTGCTACCATTATGAATCATAATGTAAAAATCTGTAGTCAGAATAATGAAAGTTTGGCCTTAGCTTAGGCTTTTTCCCAACCAGCTCTTATAACTGAAATTAACCTGTCTCTATTAATCTACATTCTGCCACGCGGCTCTGTTACTTCTCCTCTGTACCATATGTCTGACTTCTTCAGTGTCTTGCTGGCATCTCCTAGATTCATCCTGAGTCCTCTCTCTGCCCAGAAGTCCCACGTATTTCTCCTGCCTAAGTATTGGCCATTCAGCTCTTCATTAAAGCAGTCATAGTGACACATCTTCACACAGTGTAAACAAATATTCTGCAATAAATATCTGTGTTTTCCAATGGTCTTAGGCGACCCCTATGAAAAGGTTGTTTGACCCAAGAGGTCACAACCCACAGGTTGAAAACAACTGTTCTAAAGGTTCATAGCTTTCCCAAACAATGCCACTATTTAGGACCAAGTATTCAAACACATTTGCCTATGGGGGATATTCCATATTCAAACCATAGCACCTTGTTTTGTTTGTTTTGTTCTGTTTTGTTTTGTTGTGACAGGGTCTCACTATGTAGCCTTGGCTGTCCTGGAACTCACTATGTAGACCAGGCTGTCCTCAAACTCACAGTTACCGCCTGCCTCTGCCTCNTGAGTGCTGGGATTAAAGGCGTGTGCCACTACCCTGGCTCATAACACCTCTGAATGTTAGGATTTCCTTGTTTGGGAAAAGGGCCTTTGCAAGTGAGATTAAGTCAAGGATCTTGAAAGGACCAAGCTAATCCTGGACTGGGTAAATCCTAAATGCTGCCATAAGTATGTATAAGAGAAGAGGAAAAATCAAGGCGATCATGTGGGCAAAATCTAGGGTGATGTAGCCACAAGCTATATATATTTAGGAGCATATACACACATACACATATGTACACTCATACACATGGACACACATGCATATATACATACACATGGACATACACATGCACATATGTACACATACATACACATACATACACATGTACATGCACATATGTACATTATACACATATACACATACACACAGAGTTAATAAACAGATAAATGTGAAATACCTGAAATCTGAAAAACCAACTCCATCTAAGTTTTGGGACATTGAAGGCTTTTATTTTCTTCTGAAACATTGACATGTAAAATAGTTCATAGTCCACCAATACCAAAACCTGTTTTCCTACCACAGTCGCTGTTCTGGAATGCCCATTGATCACTTCCAACTTCTCTCCACAAGAAACGCCACCACCTTTTGCATACAAGGTGCTGTTTTATGTTGAATGATGGCTGCCGATGTGAACAGGAGGTTGTGTCTGTTAAGAGGAACAAGAAAGATGTCTAAATCATCATCATTTGGATTATGGAAGGAGAGACAGAAAATGAGGAGAGGTTGCATGAAAACTTGGGGAGGGGAGAGAGAGGAAGGGCTCGTCCTCGTCTAGAGGACTGTACCAGCTTGGCTATGACAGCTGGGGAGGNTCTCTGGAGTTGAAAATGTAAAAGAAGAAACAGCGTGAGGTCAGGAGGAAACACAGAACTTAGGTAAGAAAGGAAGAACCGATAAGTAAATACATACAGATACATGGGTCTACTTGGGGAGTGCTGTGAAGTAAAGGTTTGGATCAGAGAAGCCATGGGAGGATTTTGTGAGAGAGGCACATGCCTAAAGACACATTTCACATAGTTGATTTGGCAGCAGTGGGACCCAGAGTGAAGAAGGGGAAAAGAAAGATTAACATCATAAAATCAGTAAAAAGGCTGTTCCAGGGGCTGGGCTGGGGAGGGATACAGCTCGGTTGGCACAGTGCTTGCCTAGAAGGCATGAGGTCCTGAGTTCAGTTCCCAGCACCACATAAACCTGAACACAGCGGTGTGTCCTTGGCTACATGGCAAGTTTGGAGCCAGCATGAGATACATCTGACTCCATCTCAAGCAAACAAGAGGCTGTTATCAAACTTGGGGGTTACAATCTGTGCCCCGNGTCAGGTTGAGGCACCCACCCTCAAAAGCCCATTAAAAGGGTCAAATTAAAAATGAAAAGCAGAAAAAAATGACATGTATTCAACATGGCCACATTTGGAAGAAAGATAAGGAGAGCCAGTGAGTCCTTTATGTCCATCTTCAGTGCTCTGAAACGAGATTAAAGTTTTTAGATTTAGTTGTTTTTATTCTGTGTGTATGGGTGTTTTGCCTGCACATATGTCTGTACATCAGGTGCATGCAGTGCCCATGGGGGATGGAAGAGAGAGTCAGATGTCCTGAAACTAGGGTTAGAGGTGGTAGGGAACCACCGAGTGGGTCAGAATGTGGGGAGAATCAAGCCCATGTTCTCAGGGTGAGCACCCAGTGCCTTCTAACCACTGAGCCACCTCTCCAGCCCAGAGATCAAAATTTAAATAGTGAGTCAAGGATTTGCACCTCTAAGCAGTCNTGGTCAAGGTGTGGTCCAACCCACCACTGACCCATCATTATCTGGGCTTCAGTAAATCTCTTGTAGGGAGACAAAGTTCCCCCTCTAGCTAGTGTTTTTCCTTCTCCCAGGATGAGATTCCTGGGGGAAATTTCCATTTCTTTGGGGTCCATTGTTTCATTAGTCTAGTATTCAGACAAGAAGGAGTTTCTTTAGAATACCTTCATTTCTGCCAGGCCTGTTACAGGGCTATCCCATTATTCAGGCAGAGAACTGAGTCATAACACAGGCTACAGGATATGCAAATTAAGAGGCTGTGGGTGCAGAAGCATAGACCGTGGAAGCAAAGGGGGTCAAAGATGCCTGTGAAGCTGGGAGGGCTGAGGAACAAACAGTTGGCTCTACACTGTCAGAAGAGAACACACACACACACACACACACACACACGGGGTGGGGGGGGGAGTCCTCTACTTTCCCTTCCAATTCTGTCCCCATATCTCTTCTATAGCAGTCATCAGAAAATACTTTTGTGTTTATATTTGTCTGGTCTGCTGCCAAAATTATTCCAAAAAAGCCTGACCTAGCACATAAGGCGTGCATATAATAAAAGCAATATGTGTGCCTAAAATGAAGTGCAAATTGGGAGTGTCAATCCTAGCTTTTCTATTTCCTCACAACAAGAAATGCAGGAGATGCTTCTAGAACTGAAGCTATGTGGCCAGTGGCTAGGTGTGTGAGGAGCCTGCCCCAGCCTGTGAAAACCTTTTAGATCCTCCTGGAATCCTCTGAGTCACAGCTGTCTTCCCTCAGAGTTTNACAGCACCTGCCTAGTTGGTACCACACCCCAGTGACTCTGCCCTCCAGATTCTGGAAGGAAACGGCGTGCTAGTTGGCACCCTCAGCTCCTTGAATCCCACGAAGCTAATGAAGATCAAGGTCCTGTGTAATCCACCTGAGTCTAACCTCCAAGCTGANCACCTGTGTGTCCTACACCAACAGATGNCCCTGCCTGTGTCCCAAGCACAGACCTGCCTGGATTCCCTTGTCCTAGCTTGACTAAAACTTAGCCTGCACACTAAGACACCACAAACAAGCTACAGCGAGACTCTGAGGTCAGCTGGTGCTCTTCCACCCTGAAGACATGCCAAGGCATGCAATAGTGGGAGAAAACCCTGTAACATAGACATTGTCCCCTTGCTTGTGGTATGTTCTAGGGATTTCTCTCTAGTTTGCAAAGCAGGCCGTTTCTGGTTATCCAGTAGAATTGTGGTTCTGAAACTCCCCTTCCTGGTTTCTCATCTTTATAACTGGTAAAAAATGAGAATTAAAAATAGCACTCAAAGATTAGGGAGGTCATTCAAATGGTAGAGGGCTTGCCTAACATGGACAAAGCTTGGGTTCCATGCCTGGTACCACATAAACCAGGCATGGTGTCACCTGCAATCCAAGAACTGGGGAAATAGAATCAAGAGGGTCAAGGTCATTCTTAGACACAAATGAGTTCAAGGCCAGCCTAGGCTACATGTGTCAAACAAAACAGTCTACTATGAACACATCTTTTGGTTGTATATTAATGCATTTAACCCTTGTAGTATACAAGGAGGTAGCAATCAGGACCTCCATTTTCCACAGTAGGTGAATGGACGCTCTGGGACCCTCACCTGATCCTAAGACTGTGTCTTGTTCTCAGTTGTTTCATTTGCAAACTGTGGGTAATGAGTGTCTTGTTCAGGGGTGAGAGGATCATCTGAGACATTGTTGTACAGCAACAGCACTCACTCCACCCTCAAGGTCACAGGTCATAAGGAGGTGGTACATGCCTGTGCTTGAGCATGAGCANACATGAGGCCAGAAGAGGAATTGGGACTCCTGTTCTAGTGAGGCAGGGTCTTTCACTGAACCTGATGCCAGACCAGCAGCTAGCAAACCCCAGCAATCCTCCTGTCTCTGCCTCGACGCTGGAGTTTCCAGTGCTGGGATAATAGACATGGATGCAGCCACACTCAGCATTGTACATGGGTGCTGGGGACATGTACTCAGGTCCTCTGGCTTACATAACAAGCACCTCACCCATTGTGCCATCTCCCCAGGCTCCACAGTCAGCACTTTTTGACACAGGCTTGTGTCCTTTTCTGTGATCAGCACCCCTGATTAGNTCTTGTTCNGCTCGCTGTNTATCTTCGCCACCAAGCTCTCNTCATTCCAACAGGGGTCCAAATATGTCATTGGCATCCTTGCTGATAAAAATAGACCTTGTGTTTTGCTTGGTGCTGTTTGTTCTTTATCCAGTGTCAAAGATAGGTTCATGATAGAGATGTGGGTCTTTGAAATGGTCCTTGAAGGAGCTATTGAGGTAAAGACTAATGTTAAGATGGACTGGTTTTAGGTCCTTCCCGAGGAAGGGACTGTCAAGGAGAAGACAGCAATGACTATAATTTAGTCTAGAGATGAAACAAAGGATTAACTATGCNCTGGTAGTGCTGTGACTGATGAGAAAGACACCTCCCATGTTCACTTTCACATAAGAGGTGAGTAAGGAAGTGGGTTTGCTTCAGGGGAAAAAAAGCCCAAGCTAGGTGTGGTGGCTGCACCTGTGATCCCAGCACTTAGGAAAAGAATCAGAAGTTTGAGGCCAGCCTGGGTTATGTGGCAAGACCCTGTCTTGCCAAAAGACACCTTTTGCCAAAAGACACAAAAGAAGAAAGAAGTTGCAGGGGGGCGCAGGGAGTGGGGAGTCCTTAATAATTATGAACTTGGCAAATGAGTTTCAGACCCTTGCTTGGACATTTTAAGGTAGAGAACATGGCTGACTCTGTCCCTCTGTGGTTTGGGCTGTGTAGAACAGGAGCTGACATTGTCTCTGATTCTGTTCTGTGACATATCAAGAAGATAGGAATCTTNGAAAGGGCANCAGAGAGAAATCCCACCAAACCTGTGGAGGAAGGTGTTTCCCTGGGATAAACATGAAGTCCAAGCATGCTGACTGTAGATATACAAAAGATGCCACTGGGCCATCTGGTGACATCTTGTTCTCTGCTTACCTTTCTCCCAATGGTGACAACAATAGGGAGGGTTTTCTGGCCACCAGCAGTTCCTCATTTTTAGTCCTTTC
>LZPO01055073.1:68388-80053 GCA_001675575.1 Neotoma lepida
GCTGGCCTCCCAGAACTCAGAGATTATCCATCCAGCCTATCAAAGAATGTTCATCACATGATAGGATGCTCTGAGACATTTGAAACGGTACTGAAGATGTTCTGTTTAGTAGCATCTTCTAGGCCCAACAGCTTTTTCCCAAGCTGGGAGTTCAAAATTCCCATCCTACTCAAGGGGTTTCTTAGGGCAGAAGATGACATACCTATAAGCCCCCACTTTACTTCTCTCTCCTCCCTCAACTTCCAGCTAACAATGTGTGCTTCTTCGCCAAGTGTCCGTATATGTGCAAGACCGAGTATGCTGTCTGTGGCAACCCGCACCTGCTGGAGGGCTCCCTCTCCGCCTTCCTGCCATCCCTCAACCTGGCCCCCAGACTGTCTGTGCCCAACCCCTGGATACGTTCCTACTCACTATCAGGAAAAGAGGAGTGAGTTGGCTTCCTGACCACAACACCATGCTCAGGACCCTGCAGTCCAGCTCTTCAGAGTTGCCACAAATAAACCAACAGCTACCTCAATCCTCTTATTGATCCTAGGACCAACAGATCAGAACTACACTCCCTGTAGTTCATATATTGGGTTGTAAGGTGTTTATTCTAAAACAAAGAACCACATAGAGGGGCTGAAGAGATGCTCAGTGGGTAGTGCTTGCCNTGTAAGCATAAAGACCAGAGTTCAGATACCCAAAACCCACTTAAAGCCAGGAAGGCACAGCAGCCACCTGTAATCTGAGCATGCAAGAGACAGAGACACTGGATCCCCACCACATAGTGGCTCTAGTGAGAATTGGCAAGTTCTGGGTTCAGCAAAGACATTGCTTCAATAAATAGTGGGGAGGAATGGAGGAAGACACTGGACATCAACTTCAGGCCCCGCATACATGTGAACATACACACATGAACATATATACATATACATATACACATGCATACCACATATATCTCAATAAAGAAGCACACAAGAGCTGAGGGAATGAATCCCAGGGCAAGAGCCCTTGGCTGTATGCCCAGGGCCTAGCATATCTAGCACAGCAGACACACNAAATGAGTGAACTCAATGAACAGGTCCATGGGCAAATCACCACAGTCTGATGGGAAGAAAAGTTACAGAATTTCTGGCAGACATGACTTTGTGAGACTGTGTNAAGGCAGGGCATGTGTAGCAGAGGCCAGTCTGTATGTGGGGGGGTGTCATGGGTGGTGTAGGAGTTCTGGAGGACCAAGAGCAACCAGGTGTGGTGCCTGCCTTCCCACCACCTGCTCTGTGGCACCCCAGCCTTCCACTTAGCATTCAGCAAAGTCGAAGGACTCTGAACCTTCCCACCACCTGGAATCTGCAACCTCCCTTCCCAGGTGCCTTGCCCAGGGTCCTCCTGAAGAAAGCCAGCTACCTACNACCTGGCATCCTGAGATCACTAGCCCAGGGCAGCCTTGGGGAAGCAGGGATTTGGGAGCGTGGGGATGGTATGGAGGGGGCCCCCAACACCCTGGCATCTTGGCTTTTCCAGCCCCAGGACTTCTTCTCCCCCTCAGGTGGGAGCTCAACCCCCTTTACTGTGACACAGTAAAGCAGATCTACCCATATAACAGCAGCAACAGGCTCCTCGGCATCATCGACATGGCCATCTTTGATTTCTTGATNGGTAGGTACCCGACACAGGGCANCTGGCAGAACTGCACTCTGTTCTTTGCCTAGGATTCTGGGANACCTTAGCAAAATTACAGCCCAGATCAGGAGGGGTGAATAGCCCCACATCTCCCATATACTCAGGGGATGAAGTCCAAGGAAACAAAGTTAACATGCCCTGGTTTCTTGGAAGGGGGTGGGGGTGGCATAGGTGTTGAAGGGGTTGCCACTGATAAGGCAGATGCACCACCCTGCCATAAGGCCCAAACAGGAATCAGATCTGAAGCTGGATGCTCCCGTCACTCAGTAAGAGGAAGCCAGTATGAAGGTGAGAGATATGTAGCAAGGCCACAGCTCTACAAACCAGTAATTCTACCATCTAGNCACACTGTGACCAGGCAAGGATGCTGCACGTTAGAGGCCGTCTGGGCTGAGAAAGCCCAACACTGTTATATACAAGAGGCACAATGGCACAGTTCTGCTCACTAGNCTGCCAGGCTGAGGCTGGGGGAGGGGNAAGACAAAAGCCTGGAAATGCTGGCTGTGACCCATGCTCCTGTGTTCCGTCCCCAAAAGGCAGGTCAGGTCTTCCGTACCTGTGGTCTTCAGACCCTCGCTCTCATCTCTCCCTTCCATTGTAGGAAACATGGACCGCCACCATTATGAGATGTTCACCAAGTTTGGGGATGATGGGTACCTTATTCATCTTGATAATGCCAGAGGGTAAGCACCAGTGCCCATGTCCCAGCTNGCCATGCTTCCTGCGGCTGCTTAGACACTGGAGGCCCTGAGGAGGGCCTGCACTGCCTGGACGTGTCTCCATCTTGCCCTATTTTCCACGTCCACCTCCTCCTCCCTCCTGCCCCATTTCCCACAGACCTCCTCCTCCTCCTCTTCTCCTCCACTAAGTACCACTGATTCTCCAGTGTAAGAGCGCTCTTGTACCCACCAGTGGCTGAGATTCCCNGTATCTTTTCACTAGTTGTTAGTTTCCCAAAGCAGGGAGCATGGCTTAGCTTCAGCGGCTGGCCTGCAGAGGCAGGAGGAGCTTGGTTGTAACTTAAGAGGCTTCTGTGACCTGACTGAGGATGGAACTGTTGAGACAGCTGCCACGATGTCTGGTACCTTATCCCAACTAATTCAAAGAAGGGATAGGGAAGAGAGCACCCAGTGTTCAAGACTCTCGGCTTGCTGAAGCCCATTTCTTCTCCTAGGTTCGGACGACATTCCCAAGACGAAATCTCCATCCTNGCCCCTCTCTCGCAGTGTTGCATGTAAGTTCCCATGCTAAGAAGTACCAAGGGCAGGTGGCAATTCAGACATTTCATCCTGCTTGCAACCCAACTGTGAAAGCCTTACTCGGTTTTCCCTGGTCAGGGACATTATGGACAGAATGGTGTGAGCTGCCTTGCTTCCCACAGTGCAGCTGTCATCATTCCCCAGTGACATCTCCTTTAGTAGAATTAAGATGTGATCTTTTAAAGTTGCCACTGTTAATCTTTAACCCACTCAGATCATCACGCACTTTTGCAGATATCAATGCTCTCTGATATTAATATTCAGCCCTTCACTTTTCCTGGCCCTTGTGTAAGCTCTTAAATATTGCTATTTCATCACCATCTAAACAAAACCCTGACTCAAGTCTGGTAAGCTGGGTCAGACTGCAGTTCTGGCCCCTTCTCTAAAGGACACCTATATCTCTGGCATGTTAGCCATGACATTAGGTCCCTCTTAGCTATAGATAATTATAAAGATATGATTCAGACCTAACAAAACCATCCCATTTGTTCCCTAGGCACATGAGTGGCTCAAGTCAATTCCTTGGGTTAATTTAACTATCTCCCCTCCTGGAGAGGATGAGCAGTCATTTTTTGTCAAAAATCAGCCAGTTATACTGCTTGCATGAGTCTCAATGAAATCAAAACTGTAAAGTCAAAATGGACCTAGTCGCTTGTCATCCCTGTGGTTTTAGAATCTNACACATTCTGAAGTTGGCATATGGAGGTTGGACTTTTAGACAACAGACAACTTCTTTCACCTACTTCATCAGCTTTAAATCTTAAAAAACAAACAAAAAAACTTAACACTTCATTCGACTCTGTTATCACTGTCAGAGTAATTGCATATGGCTTGGCATCACCATGGATAACATTATAATTACTAGGGTTCTCCGTTCAGTGGGTAGAGACCAGTTGATCTCCAGGACCCACGTGGTAAAAAGAACCAAGTCCAAGTTGCCCTCTGACTTACACACACACACACACACACGATAGAGTACAAATAGCTTGGCAACTCTTGACTAAAGACAATTGGACGAAGGCTGTTACTATTAATTCTTTTTTTATGTGGCTTTCACTGAAACGTGTTTGTCTGGAAATAAAATCTCCAAGAATACCAGCTGTATAAGATGTTCGTGGGGACTGGGCAAGTGCAGGCCAAGCTACTTTCCTTAATTTGCTGATCTGGTTCCACTGGCTTTGTCTCATCAGGATAAAAAAGAAAACACTTTTGCACCTTCAGCTGCTGGCTCAGGCTGAATACAGGCTCAGTGACGTTATGCGGGAGTCACTACTAGAAGACCAGCTTGCCCCCGTCCTCACAGAACCCCACCTCCTGGCCCTGGACCGCAGACTCCATATCATCCTTAAGACTGTAGAGGACTGCATAGAAGCCCATGGGGAACGGAGAGTCATAGCTGACGGTCCAGCACAACAGTCAGCTCCAGACTCGGGCCAGGCTAATCTCACAAGCTAATGGNGAGCTACAAGGGTGAAACCTCAGAACACACCATTGGAGCCTGTGGTGGGTGCTGGTGTGTAGGTCCCTGCTGCCCCATTGCACCCTGGGGTGCTGGAGGCCAAGTCATGAGCTCAGGGAGGAGGCAGGAATGCTTTGAAAGAGCAAGTGGAATCCACCAAGCCTTATTTTTAACCTTGGATGGAGGTCACTGCTTTTACAGTGCACTGACTGGGGCTCTATCTTCCTAGCTCTGTCAAAGACGCAGACTACCTTCTGAGCACACTGTGAAACCTGGATCTGGGCCAGGCCTGGAAGGTATGGAGGCCCTGTTCCCAGGAAGTTTTTACTCTACCATGTCAAATAAAGGGACATCAAGTGGATAAGTGGCTTCCTCCAAGTCCTTAGTGTATATGCAAGTACAGTATACTGCCTGGTTCACATCAAAACAAACAAACAAACAAACAAAAAAAAAACCCAAACTCACATCTTCCAAGCAAACCTAAAATCTCTAAATCTCAAGTTGATGCAAAAAATAAATTACCCTTTCTACTGACATTCCAGTCCCTAACACTATTTGAATACAATAATCCTCCCAGTAACTTATTGGAAATACTAGCTAAAGGTAAATTTGCTAAGAAAAGAGGCACCTCAGTCTAAAGAGTTATCAACTGAGGAGCTGGCAACTAAGGAGCTGTGTGGCTCATAGTTGGTTTAGTGCTTGCCTAACAGGTGCAGAGCCCTGGATTCGACCCCCAGCACCACATAAAATCAGGCATGCTGACACTGCTTGCAATGCCAGCAACCAGGAGGATCAGAAATTCAAAGGCATTCCCAGCCACACAGTGAGTTCAAGGCTAGCCTAGGCTGTGTGGGGAAATAACACTACTTAAGTCTAAACCAACAGTCAGAACACAGGGGGAAACTGGCAGCAAGTTAGGGTTGCAGAGGTGAAGAGTCCAATAAAAATAAACAGCTTCAGCAGACTACTTTATCGTTTGATAAAAGCCATAGGATCAGAAAGTATGAGGGAAGAAGGAAAAGGCACCATTAAGAGGAACAAAGTCAAGAATCAGAAATNTCACCGCAGACCTCTGCGTATGTCCAAAGACAGCCAGGACAAACGACAATGGGTGGTATTGTTTTGGTCTTCTGACTTGAGGGCTCATGTAGTCCAGGCTAGCCCAGAATTCTTGATCTTCCCCTCTACCTCCCAGGGGCCTGGGTTACAGGCATGAGTCATCATGCTTGTCTTGCAATAGATGGTTCTGACTCATCCTAGCACTCCACATTATGGGCACACAATCCCTGAACCCAGTTTGCTCAATAACTTTGCTTCTATTCACCTTAAAGCCTTGCCATGCCCCCAGAAACTTTACCCACATTTGCAACCCTCCTCAACATGCATAAACCCCTACCTCCAATAGGCAAGGAAGAGAACTAAGGCTCTCGAAAGATTAAAAGCATACCACTTCGTGGTTTAGACCTATTCCAATGTAAAGTTTGTGAAGTTAAATTTGTTATCTGGAAAGAAAAATTATGCTGGGCATGACTCATGCCAGCAAATCCCAGCTAAGGAACTGAGACAAAAGTGTAAAGTTGAAAGCTGGTCTGGGCTACGGAAAGGAAAAAGGCAAAAATCAGCTCTTTAAAGGAGAGAAACCTTAGTGCTAAAGAACTTTCCCATCCAGGGTGGCTCTTCCATGAGCAGCTTCTTACATCATCAGCTGTTTTTCCTATTCTCCCCTGTGGAGGAAGCACTAGGCAGCCACTGAAGAACGAGGGNAAAAAATCCTTATGTTCAAAGAAAAAAGGTTTGAGACGTTCAACTAGTCTCAGGTGAGCTGCAGTGCTCCAACCCAATCTCCCTTGATGTAGACTAGTTTCTCAAGATTCTAGAATAAAATTTCTGCTATACTTTTTAAAACCAAAGTAATTTAATTTGATCACATGTTGAATAATGTTGAATAACTACATAGACTTTACTTTTAAAATTCAATCTTTCTAACCAAAAAAACCCTAGGACCAGCATTTTTTAAAAAGACCAGAAAACAAAAACATTCCATTCTCAGAGGTATCAGGTTCTCACGGCTTGCTCACACTGAACCATTGCTCAACTTCCCATGAAAAAGTATTCTGAGTCTATGTGAAAACTTTCCATGTCACTCCTAAGAAGCAAATAAAAAGGCCAGAAGACTAGTGTGAACTGGAGGAAACCAGTTTGGAGGGATATGCCACAGCATTCTCAAAAACCAGGACAATTTAGACCTAAGGATAAGCCAACTCTCTCCCATGCAGCAATTCTGCCCTATAAAACCCCCNGCTGCTGAACTGGCAGATAATCATTGCCCCTAGGAGAAATACCAACTTAGGCTCCTAGGATTCTCTAGTCAAATTTCGCCAACTCATTACTACAGAACCTCATCTTGTGTGGTAAAGATGCATCATTTGACATTGCTGGTTCTTTAACTTTGCATCTGCCTACTACACATATTTTCACAGTAAGATACAGNTTCTCATACTCAGGAACGTGAGCCAGTACATGAGCACTCTCCTTGGGGACCTTTTGAACAGTGAGTGAACTCATCAATAATAAGCATAAAAACACACCAAAAATGTGGTGCTAGGACACCCCCCCCCAAAAAAAGACACACTCACAACTGATAGCTAAAATGAGGCTACAGACTTCTTTCAGCATTGGGTAGGAAAGAGTGCACTGGAGAATCACGTTTTCACTGCTCAGCCCAAGATATCCAAGAATGCTGCTTGTAGTGGAGTGATCTCAGGGTCATACTTAAATTGTACCAAGTAGGAAAACTTGCAAACACAGAAGCCACAGACTGAGGAACGGCTGCACGNATTTGGAGTTGACAAAGAGAATAAAGCAAAAGCTCTCCATCTAGTGGCAACTTTTTAAAATCCCAAAGCTACTTAAACTAGCTCTTACACAAAACAAAAATGACACCCATGGGCGCTTTTAGTTACAGGGAGTCACAATGAAGTCACAGCTCTAAAGTTATGTCAAGAAACAAATTTTAGCTGTGTATGTACACAAAAATGATTCCTACGAAAATACCCCAAAATGTAAGAAGGGAGATTTGTGGTTCCCCTTGACAGACATGTTGGGAGGACAAATTAAAACAGCGACTGTTCCTAAAGAGAGTTTTGGTCCACCTGAGAGTACACTGCCAGGGCTTAGCAAAACTTCACAAAGGGACAATTACTTGTGGTTGGAGATAAAGTGATACAAAAAAACAAAACAAAACAAACCACCACTGCCAGTGTGCTACTTCCACTTTAAAATGTCAAAGGCAACAGTGNAATACATCATGGGCTAAGTTTTAAAGGAAGAACTCTTATATGCTGAGTACAAGAGACCCCGACTTTCTTCAGTTACAGCCTGTCCAGCTGGTGGAAGGGAATTCTGAACCTGTACAAGGTACGCCTTACAAAGCAGAACTCAGCCACTAATGCTGGCTTCCCTGCACGTGAAGATCCCAGTTACACTGAGTAACTCATTAGCTCACTCCTCAAACTTGAGGAATAAACATTAGAAACAAAGCTTGATAAGTGCAAGATAAACACATCTCTAAGTAGCTAAGGGCAGATCTTATAAACCAAACTTTCGCTGATGCAGAAACCAAGTTCCCCAGCAAATCTGTAAAGTCACAAGGCACAAGTCTGTTCTGTGAAAAGGAAACCATGGCTTTGGACAGAATCTTCCTTCCACAACTTGATGAATCTGCCACATACCCATGAGCATTTTAGCAAGGTTTTGAGATCCACCCTTTGACAAACTGAATTGGAATGTATTTTAAAAATTATATTACTTTTTTCGAAACACTAATCCCAAAATTCATGTTCATTCTTGCCCACTGAACTTTTGGGGAGGGATAGAGGGAAAAAAGGAGAAAAGGAAGAAAAACTGATTCATTTAAGAATTTAATCTTTTTATTCCGTGACCTACCATTGAGACAGTCTGTAACAAAAGAACAGTGTATATTAGATTAGCACACAGTATATCAGACTAGTATCCAGGAAACAGCAACTGTCCCTTTGGCCATCTCCGCTTTCTCAGCAGACCTAAATTCACCCACCCATCAGAGATAATGGTGCTTAGAGTCCACGAAGACACAGTATGCCAACCATGACTTCCAACTGATACTTAAATTGCACACAGATAAAGCTTTCAATGTGGTAATTTTAAATTTAGACTTATCTTGAAAAGTCTAAGAGTGAAAACTACAAAAGGGAGTAATCAGCAAGCCAGCATTTGAGTAGAACTCTCTAGAAAGCAGGGTGTGTCTCTGTATACAAGAACAAAGGGATAAATACACATGGAAATGCATTTTATGGCATTCTACATCATTCACTTAGGTACATTTTTGGCATTTAAACAAATATCAAATTAAGCTTTAATCTAATAACATAATTTTTATTTTTTTAAATATAAAAAAAGATAGCCAAACACCAAGTACAGACAACCCTCATTTGATATAGATTATGGATATTTTAGAAACAGCAACAAGGCAGCTTTCTACCCTGCACTAAAACCTAAACGTAACTTCTTTCTCAACTCAGTAACAGCCTAAAAGCTTTTCAACCTATCAAGGAAAAAAAAAATCTATCTTAAGCAATTTAAGTTAACTGGGAAGGAAGGATAGGAGGGGATTAATCAGAACCATTTGCACACGCATGGAAAATGCTTGCAGTCACTCCCAAATAGAACCCGACAATGTACATAAATCATAATGTGCCTAGTTATGAACTGTGAAATTTTGTTTAAAAAATAACAGTAATAAAAATAAACTGTTGGGTTATCATTGGAATAATGTAACACATAAGGCTGGAAAATACTGAAATACAGTTAAGACTCAAACACAAGTTTACTTTAAAAAAAATGCACACAGACACACAAACAAANAAAAATAATAAAGTTTACCAGAGAAATTCAAGGTTAGACAGGAAAAGGCAGGACTCTCAGCAGGATGGCCTTTCAGACCACAACACAGCCACATCCTACCCACCCTCCTTTACATACACCAGGGAGAGACTAAATCAAGAACAAAGCTTCTTGTCTCTGGACACCAGACCCCATCCACCTTCGGCAACATTGCCTCCTGTCTTTCTCTGGGGCTTGTCCTGTCTCTGTCTATTCTCCGTAAATTCAATCTCCTAGAACCAGTAACTGAGGGCAGATCACACTAGTTAACCACAGTTAACCAGAGTGCAGACCTCTAATTCTCACTCACAATTCTGCATCTCATGATCAGTATTTGGCACCAGCTGGATAAGTAGTTATCATCAGAATCTGTGAGCTGAGACAGATGTAGTTAAGTCATGACCCAGTACTTGCTATCTACACTTGATTTCCAACTTAAAAGGCAGGTATAGACAGCCACATCAAAATATTTCAGGGTTGGAGAATAAACACTAGCAATATAGAAACAAAACCAGGCTGAGGGGCTGAACTAGCTGTATCTGTCTGGTAATTAGCAAAACATGGGCATTTCCCACACTTAAACTANATTAATTACAGGCAGATATCTTTCTACTGTACTAGGATTTTTCTATATCCATTCTTCTAATCCTTAAAGGTTAAAATCATTTACTCTATAAAGAAATACAGCAAACATGGCCACAGTCTAAATATGTCACTTGTGTCATATGGAGATGGAAATCTGTGTCACTTAAAAACCCCTGCACTGTTATTACATCATTACGGTAATTCACTGGTGCAGGACCGCCCTCACCAAAAAGCATGGCACTGACTGCCCAGGTTGAACACTAGCACTGCACAGAGAAGCGGTAACAGCCAAGTCCATACAACTCTCTATTTATTTGTGAATGAGCATTCGGTTAATGCTCCAAATGAAAAAATGGTGCAGTAAAGCAACTTTTAGTATAAAGAGACAGGAAGCTGTGAAGCCAGTGGCCACTTGGCGCTGCNGATAGGAAGAGAAAGCAGTCTGCATGAGTGAAGCATGGACTGGGGAGAGGAGAGGCACAGTAGGCAGATCTCAGACGGACAGCGACACAAAGCTGTTGTACTGCTGGATGTTTCGCTTGAGGATATCTGAGCATGGGCCAAGGACTGTCTCTTATACACATCTAGATGTGTATAAGAGACAGAGAGAAAGCAGTCTGCATGAGTGAAGCATGGACTGGGGAGAGGAGAGGCACAGTAGGCAGATCTCAGACGGACAGCGACACAAAGCTGTTGTACTGCTGGATGTTTCGCTTGAGGATATCTGAGCATGGGCCAAGGACACGTTCAAATCGAGGTCGGTCCAGCTTAACACACTTCAAAGGGCCACGTGCAACCACTGTGGCAGCCCGAGGACGATTCATCAGCAGGGCAATTTCACCTGGAAAAGAGAAGGGCAAAGGCTAAGAGCAGACTAACATCTATGAACGCCATTTCCTTAAAGGATCCACTCCTGAGAAAGAGAACCAAGATTTACTGCTCTACTAAATTAGGAGGCCACACAACAACTCCATGTTAAAAATACAGCCGACTAATAGGTAATAAAGTCCTCTAGTCATTTATGTCTACAATCCCAATACTCAAGGGCTGGAGGCAGACAGGAAGATGACATGTAGTTAGAAGCTAGCCTCACTGTACAACNAATTTTAGGCACTCTAGGTAAGGTAAGACACGTGTCCCCACATCCATCTACTAACTGAGTCNAGTTAAACCTTAAGAGTATAGATAGATTTATATATAGATATAAATCTAACAGGCATCATGACTATAATCCCAACACTTAGGAGGCTAAGGCAGTAGATCTGAAGAGGGCCAGCCTGCAATGTTATCTGAGGCCCTATCTCAAAACAAATAAAGGCAGGGTGTGGAGNCACATACATTTAATCCCATCACTCTAGAAATAGAGGCAGGTGGGGGCAGCCTGGTCTACAGGGTGAGTTCNAGGCCAGGTTCTGCCTCGAAAGTAAGTAAATGAACGGGGGGAAAAATTCAGAAGACCAATTATGGAAAACTACACTANGACACACTTAAATCATGTATCTGTTGTCAGAATTAACATACCAAAATAATCAGAAGGCCCCAGTCGTCCCACTTCAACAAACTCTTCATTTTCTGACCGACGCTGCAGCACAGCAGCTGTGCCCTGTAATAACATCAGCAAGAAGCTAAATAGATGTTTCCTAACCCAGAGGGAAATATAAAGATTCTGTGCCATCTCAGCTACCTTGCAAAGGGTAGGGGAAGACTCAGAAGTTATTTCAACTTGTTTATGCACTTATGGTCAGAAGCGAATGAGAAGTCAAGTCACCCCCCCCCC
>LZPO01055073.1:107424-136139 GCA_001675575.1 Neotoma lepida
GTTTATGGGCACCAGTGTGTGTGTGTGTGTGTGTGTGTGTGTGTGTGTGTGTGTGTGTGTGCGCACATACATGTGAAAGTCACAGGTCAATGCTGAATGTCTTCCTCAAACACTCTACACCTTGTTTTTTAAGACAAGGTCTCTCACTAAACATGGATTCTCCAATTCAGTCAGACTAGCTGGCCAGCAAGCTTCCGGAATCCTCCTGTCTCTTCCTCTCCAGGACACTGAGATTACGGTGTACACTGACATGCCTGACTCTCTGTGAATGCGGTGTATCCAAACTCAGGTCCTCATGCTCGCACAGGAAGCACTTTACTAACTGAGAGAGCTCTCAGCCCGAGAGGATACTATTTTGTTTTGTTTTTTGTTTTTTGAGACAAGGTTTCTCTGCTTAGCTCTGGCTGTGCTGGAACTCACTTTGTAGACCAGGCTGGCCTTGAACTCAGAGATCCACCTGCCTCTGTTTCCCAAGTGCTGGGATTAAAGGTGTGTGAAAGTTTGATTCCAGAGCAAGAGTCATGTCATGCTGTTTGTTCCTTTCTGCATTGAGCCTAATTTATTCTTATAATATGAAGAGGGGGAACTTTTTATTTACAAGAAGGAGGAGAAAAGAAAAAGGGTAAAGAAGGACAAAGAAGATGAAGATGAGAAGGAAGATAAAGAAAGGAGCTAAGGAGGAAGTATGGGAGGAGGAGAAGATGAGGTGAAGGGACAAGGAGTCTCAAGGTGGAGAGCTTATGATTCCTGATGCTGCAAATGGACTTCAACCCAAAGACTGTCATGGAACAGTGCCCTGGAAGCAATTTGGGTTTTCCAGATTCTACTGTCATGNAGACATCAAAAAAATCTCATGGGGTCTTCTCCACTTAGCTGAGACATCAATCTGACTCATTAAATTGACTACAGAATTGGCCAGTTCCCAAGAAAGCTTTTCCTCCATTTTGATTCATCAAGTTGTCTCTGACTCACCAGGAAATGGGCTTAGAACTTCATCACTAAACGTGAAGGATGTTCCTTTAGGATCTGGGCAATGAGCATTTTTGAGTGTACTTTTTTAAATGAAGAAAATGTAGTTCTTTGGGCTTTGCGGGGAAAATGGGAGGCTGGAGTGATAGTTTAGTTAGTAAAGTGCTCACCATGTAAGCATGAGGACCTGAATTTAATGCCCTGTACCCACATAAAAAGCTGAGAGTGACAGTGCTTGCCCNTAATCCCAGCACTGAGGAGGAAGAGATGAGAGGTTCCCTGGGACTCACTGGCTAGTCTGCCTAGCCTGATCTACCAGGTCCAGGTTCAGTGAAAGACACTTTCTCAAAAACTAAAGTGGAAAGTGATTGAGAAAGACACTCAACCTCAACCTCTAGCCTTCACATACATACATTCATGAATATGCATGCATGCACACACACACACACACACACACACACACGAATTATGAGAATGCTATCTTTTCTATTCACTACAACACCTGCACCTCCAAAAGTTTTACATATAAAATGAAGTCACCTTTCCAGGGGCACAGACATTGTCACCGTTTTCCTAACACCAGAGGGAAGCAGAAAGCTTGACGCATCCTCTCTCTGGAGCAANAGATCAAAGGGCTGAAGTGACAAGGGGCCACTGAAAGAGAAATATTTTTAGACAGCCTAACTTCCTAGAAGGAACAGAAGTCCTCTTCTGTCCTTTGCTCTTTCACTGCTACAAAGCAAGCCCGCTACCTCATTCTCTCAACAATCCAGAGAGGCACAGGAACCCTGAGGGATGGATGAAGGGCCTTGTANAAGATGGCCTTGGCTTTAGAAGTCATTATTCCCCTCTGTTACATCAGTCACATCCTCTGCTCCCCACCTGTGCTGAATTTCACCTTTAGTTATAGACTATTTGCACAAATGACTCCTTTTTACAGCATTTCCCAAGATGATTTGTGAGCAAAATAATGTATTCAGGAGAAAAGCAGCCCATGTCTGCCCNTGAGTCCAACAAATCACAAAAATTCGTGGTTTTGTCTAAGTCCTTCGTTAAAAATAATACATAAATATATCTGCAATGTCTTCATATATTCCACATGGTGTAAGATGAATCTCAAACCGTCTTATTAATTGAAAACACCAGGCCAGGTATTGGGGTAAATTCTGAAAGGCCAGAGAAACAGAACAAGCCACAGCCAACCTCACCTTGCCAACTCCTCTGCTGATCTTGTTTCCACAGATTGCAGGCATCTGAGTCCTCTCTCGAATGAATCTCAGCTCAACTGCTGCTCAAAGCCTGAAAGCTTAAGAGGCCTCTAGTTTCTGGTTCTCACNCCTTATATACCTTTCTGCTTCCTGCCATTACTTCCTGGGATTAAAGGTGTGTGCCACCATGCCTGGCTGTTTCCAGTGTGGCCTTGAACTCACAGAGCTCTGGATGGATCTCTGCCTCTGGAACGCTAGGATGTGCTACCACTGCCTAACCTCTATGTTTAATCTAGTGGCTGTTCTGTTCTCTGACTCCACATAAGTTTTATTAGGGTACACAATATTTTGGGAGACACAATATAATCACCACAATGTAGCTTACAAACAAGATAGCTAATGTGTTAGTCATTATTGGATATTGTCTTAGTTAGGGTTTCTATTGCTGTGAAGAGACACCATGACCACAGCAACTCTTATAAAGGAAAAACATTTAATTGGGATGGCTTACATTTTCAGAAGTTTAGTTCATTACCATCATGGTGGGACATGGCAGGCAGGCAAACATNGTGCTGGAGAAGTAGCCAAGTTTCCCACATCTTGGCTTGCAGGCAACAGGAAGTGGTCTGAAACACTGGGCATGGCTTGAGCATATATGAGACCTCAAAGCCTGCCTCCATAGTGACACACTTCCTCCAACAAGACCACACCTACTCCAACAAGGCCACATCTTCCAGTAGTGCCAATCAATCCCTTTGGGGCCATTTTCTTTCAAACCACCACATTCCACTCCCTTGCCCCCAAAAGCTTGTAGCCATATCATAATGCAAAAATGCATTCAGTCCAACTTCAAAAGTCCCCATAGTCTATAACAGTCTCAAACTTAACTAAAAGTCTAAAATTCAAAGTCTCTTCTGAGATTCATGCAATCTCTTAACTGTAATCCCCTATAAAATCAAATTTAAAAAACAGATCACATACTTACAACATATAATGGCACAGGATATACTATATTATACTAGGGAAGAAAGCATAGTCAGGAAATACTGGACCAAAGCAAGATTGAAAATCATCTGAGCAACTCCAAACTCTGCATATCTGATGTCAAAAATCTCTTCAGATCTCCAACTCCTTTCAGTTTTGATACTGCAACATACTTCTTTCTCCTGGGCTGGTTCTACTCTCTGATAGCAGCCTCCCTCAGGAGGTATCCCACAGCTCTGGCATCTCTAACATCTTGGGAGTCTCCAAGNCAATCCAGGTTGAAATACTGGGTGTGGCTTGAGCATATATGNGAACTCNAAGCCTACCTCCATGGTGACATACTTCCTCTTCCAACAAGGCCACACCACCCAACAGTGCCACTCCCTTTGGAGACCATTTTCTTTCAAACCACTACAGGTGTTATGATAGAACATGTATTTATTTTAGAGCAAATGGAGCAAATAGAAATTTACTTTGGATAATTAAATGTAATGTCATCCTATAAATCACCACCTTTCTTTTCATAACAAATTTTGGAGTTTTTTTTTAATCTTTATTTTGTTTTATTTTGGTTTTTAGTTCTAATCATCTCCATAATCAACACTTATTGTCTGAAACCTGATGAAAGATATTATTTTGTTTACCAGCTCTGTCTTGCTGACTTTGATGAGAATCCAAAACCAAGCCAAGCACAGCTTCTTCAATGTGAGAAAAACTAAATTAAAAGATTAACAAATGCTTTTTATTTGATCAGACATAATCTGCCAAAAAGGGAAACTCCCCAAAGTTAGGGTTGGGGGAGGNTTTTATTTTTGTCTTTCCAAGAGAATAAAAGCATTCAANTAAGGAATCTGAAGATCATTGGACAAATNAGACATCTGAAGAAGAAAGGAGCATCATCCAGAGAAAATGTCCCAAGGAAAAGAGTAAATTGGCCTAATGGTAAAACATACTTCTAATAGGATAAAATCTCATAAATCTTCCCAGATGTTTGTTTCTGCTGTTCTCTACAGACATATAAAGCAAATGGTCTTTTTGTAGTCCCAATTCAATTAAAAATTAAAGTTGGTTTTGGAGTTAGAGTGTGACTCTCTCCTTCTCTAAACTCAAGCATGCTTGTTAAAGGAAAATTCAAAATCTCTGTCTCATGTCAGAAGAGCCACCTCATATAGGACAAAAGAAAAACCAAAATTAAGGGACTATTCTGTTATCACTAATTTCATAATCATTTGGNTTTATTTTGACTCTTTAAGANTTTTCTTAAGGTATAANTATTATCTCAAAATTTATAAGATTATTTTATGTCCATATATATAAATTTTCTGTTGTGATATTAATGGTCTTTAGAGTACTAACTAATTCTAGAAATAGGTTTCATCTAGCTTCTTGTATATGATTTAAGACTTGAGTCTGAAGCAGGTAACTAGGAACTAAGTTTATGTACCCAGATGTATTTAATAGATTGTGGTCCTTTATCCTCTCCAAGATCTACTGCATATGACATTTAAAATATTTAAGTTTTCTGCAGTGAATCGTAACTGTTCCTAACAGTAACCTTTGAAGTCTCCCAAAAGATGATGAGGGCCCACAACAATGATTCCACCTGAATTGTGGTAAAGCCACTAAGCAGACAAACACCACCCATTGATCAGTTTTGAACTACAAATTGCTCAGGACAGCTTCAAAGCTAGTAACTGAGAGGGTTCATCCTCACANACTACTCTAGCCAAGACTTCAGANAAGCCCTGCACATTCCCATTACACAGAGACTGGACAACAAATGTTACAGCTAGTTTTCCCAGGACTTGACCATTATCTCAATTTTCTCAAGGTCCCCTAAAGATGCTATCACCCCTGGACAACAGGAAGTAATTTTAAGAACACAATGCCCATATTCCCAAGAGGTGAGGTGGGTGATTTTTGGTCATTCAGTGGATTATGGATGTTTGTAATTATTTAAGAGGATTGGTTGCAAATTGTTACTGGTCATGGTAAGGGAGGAAACTAAGAAAGAGAGGTTGGATTCAAGGATCTCTTTCTGAAAACAAAAAGAGGGATACAGGAGTGATAGAATAAAAGGGTAGACTATTGACTCTTCTTTTAAACTAAAATAAAGCAAATACTAATCTCAAATATTTTACATTGGTATGAAGTTTTTTGTATATTGAAACAAATTTAAGGTTATTTTTGTTTTAACATACTGTATTTTTGTTTCTACTCTTCTTTAAGGTATTGTACTTATGCAGCTTATTTAAAAATGTAATCTCTAGCTCTAGTCCTTAAAAGCTATTATTATAAACTACTTAGAATAATTAAGAAATATAGGTTAGTAGTTAGTCATCTGTAACAATCAAACTTGTAGTCACGTTAAATATTTTTTCAAGAGTAAACAGAGATACATTTTAGATGATAGATGGTCTTCAAACACTTCAGAGACCTACAGAATATGGCATTTAAAATGTTTTAATAACATAAGGCTTTTCATGACAGTGAGACACATCTACTCCTGGCAGCACCAATTTACTTCAGAGAAGATGATGGACATTAAAGAAACTCCATATGGAGTTTGCTCTCTGTTGTATCAGGTATGTGTTCATGTAAGCCCATGGAAAAAAGACACAGAGGCACCCTAAAGATGAATTTTAGCCTTTCCAGCTGNAGGGGAGTCAGCCTCTGGAAGACTGACTCCTTGCCACTTTGCAAAGGGCCTTTTTATTGTTATACAATTCACACCTTTAGCAAGTCAATTTCCATATACCAACACCTCTTATCTAAGCTTCCCAAAGAGACAATGCCAATGCAAATTTTAATTAAAAGGCATCTCAGGCTTGCCAAGTCTTTCCCCAAGCAAGTTTTGCATAGGCTTTGAACATTTAGGAAACGCTCAGATAAGAGTTACATACTTCAAACACAAGGTACTGGAGACAAAAGGGAGCGGTCACAAAAGGCAGATCAATGCTAGGTGCTAACNCTTCAGAATCAAACCAGCCGCAGGAATCTGCAGGAGCTCCCCTAATAGTTTTCAATGTGGCAAAGTTAACCACTAGGCAAAGAAACTAACTTTGCCTCAACTGCTGACAGCGTGTTGTCCGAATTGGACAAGCAGGACTCAAAAGAAAGAGACTGTCAAACTTTGCCAAGATGAGGTAGGACAGTCTTTCAAAATTCTAGCTTCACAAAAACNTCTGTCAAATAATCTAGGCCTGTAGGCTGCAGATGGATGCCCCAATGTTACAGAGGAAATTTGGGTGACTGTCCAAGCAGCCAGATGTCTCCGTCATTTCTATAGTTTTAGAAGTTGCTTGCTCTGCACTTCCTGTTTACTCAGATAATACTATATCCTTCTTGAGTCCTTGATGGGGTTGAAGACTAGATAGTTACAGTTACAGTTCTCCTTGTTACCAAATTCAGAAAAGAAATTCACAAAAGAGGTGTAAAGTGTATAAGGTTGAGAGACATAAAAGCTTAAGTTGTTTATCTAAAAAGATGTTTTAAGGTCTAAAAAGCTATTTTTAGGATGGTAATACAAGTTATGATGAAAAGTGGTTTAGGTATAAAACTTTGGACTCACTAAAATAGGATAGATAATACAGTATTTTCTCCAAATTTGCCAAATGCAAATGGACTAGACCTTATGAATGTAATGTTTACCTGATAATTGTTCTTATTGTATATAGTTTTACTATGTTAGAGTTAAAACTTTCCTCTTTAATTAGACAAAAGGGGGGAAATGTTGTAGAATATTTGTGTACACTGTAAAAATGTGTCTCTGCCTAAGGCACCTTCTCATTGGTTTAATAANGAGCTAAATGACCAACAGCTAGGCATGAGAAACAGGCGGGACTTCTGGGAAAAGAGAGGAATGGAAGAGGAGAAGGAATCCAGGCACGCAGATTTCACCAGAAGACTCGGAGCAAGTTGGATGTGCCATACTAAGAAGTGGTAACCCGAGCCACATGGCAGAACATCGATTAAAAAATATGGGTTAATTTAAGTTATAAGAACCAGTTAGGAAAGAGCCTAAACTAACTCCAAGCTTTCATAATTAATAAGAAGTCTCCATGTCATTATTTGGGGGCTGGCAATCCAAAGGTAGTCCATCAAGAAAACATGCTACAGGTTCTAGTTAGTTCAATAAGGCGAGAACACGAAGTAAAGGGCATCAATCTATNTCNGAAAGGAAGAACAATGATTTTAGAAAACAAATATATATATATGTATACATGTATATACATATATATGCAGACATATATACACTAGCATATAGAGTTAGCAAGATTGCAAAACACCATGAAAAATACAAAAGTTAATCATATTTCTATGGACTAGCAATGAAAATNGGAATTAAAACTTTAAAATGACAACCATTTATAACAGCATCAAAATTGTACAAGGTTTAGGGGTTGGAGAGATGGCTCAACAGTGAGGAACTATGGATGTTGTTCTTCCAAAAGACCTGGGTTCAGTTCTCAGTACACACCCACATGGTTGCTCACAATCTGTAACTCCAGTTCCAGGGGATCTGATGCCCTCTTCTGGCCTCTGTGGGCACCAGGCACGCACGTGGTGCACAGGCATGCATGTAGACAAAACACTCATAAAATAAAAATGACTTAAAATAAATGAAAAAAACTGTCAAATATTTAAAGATAAATCTGCCAAATGATTCTTGGCAGATATTAGCAAGTTGATTCTAACTAACTACATACAGTTCCTTTTAAAAAAAAAAAAAATACACAGATGAAGATTTGCCAAAACGGCTCTACAAAAAGAACAGAGGCGAAGGACCAATGTCATCATAAATCCTTAGCAATAAAATAGCATACTACTATTGACATCAGCATACACAAATAGATGGTGAACTGAATGGAAATGCCAGGAACAGATCCACACTTACATGGGCAACTAGTTGTTAATAAAGGAACAAAAACAAGAGCTTGAGAGACAGACCAGCAGGTAAAGTACTTGCCATGCAAGAATAGCGACCCGAGTTCTAACCCTAGAAAGCGCACAAACGCCAGATAGACATGGCAGCCTATCTGTAATCTCAGTGCTCAGGCGGTAGAGACAGAGGATCCTTAGGGCAAGCTGGCCAGCTCAACAGTCAATGGCCCAGGGTTCAGTTGGTAGATCCTGCTTGAGAGTGAACATGGAAGGCAACTGATGTCACCCTGGGCCTTTACATACCCACACATGTGCACCTATACACATGGGAACACACATGCACACATGAAAATAAATTTAAAAATTTAAATTAAAAACAGACACAAAGATAATATAATAGGGAACATAGTCTTTTTAACAAATGGTGCTGGAACAATTTAATGATCTCTATATGCAGAAATATGGACTTGGATCCATACCTCAAACAATATAAAAATGTCAATTCAAACTAAATCACAGACCTCCATGTAAAACATAGAGATANAAAAATATAAAAAGGACATAGAGAAAATTGTCATGACTTTGAATTAGACAAAAATTTCCCATAAGTAACAATATGGTATGAATTGTTTTATACCTGCTAGGCATAGTGGTATACACCTTTAATCCCAGCACTCAGGCAGCAGAGGTAGGTGGATCTCTGTGAGTTCAAAGCCAGCCTGATCTACATAGAGAGTTCCAGGACAACCAGGGCTCTATAGTGAGATCCCCATCTCAGTAAATAAATACATAACTGAATGCTTCTGCCACTACAGTATCCTGCCCATGCACAAGGGGCCAAGCAACTATGTTCTGAAATTGTGAGCCCAAATCAGTCTTTCTCACTCTAACTGCTTCTGCTCAGTATTTCAGTCATAGCAACATGAAAATAATGCAATAAATAATGTACGTAGTAAAGTATCTATGATGCATGACTGATGTTCTCATAATAGAAAAAGGCTAGCATTCAAACTACAAAGAGTATTTCAGCTTCTTTTATTGTTTTATTAATAAAGCTCAGGAGTCAAATATTAGGGAGTAAACCTGATTGATCCACAGAGCGATGGAGAAGTGATCACCTCACCCTCTTTTCCATCCTCCCCGATCAAAAAGACCGTGCATCTTCTAAGCCCCTCCTTATTACCTCTGTGTCCCTCTATCGTTCCCTGAGTCCACCAAAAACCTCTATGGTCCACTCCATTGGCAGTCTTAGAGTAACAACACAAACAAATCTCCTGCAACAGAAGAGCACATAAAATTTTTGCTATTGTGATGTTTTTCAATATTTGGGGGGAGGTATGTCTGTTTATTTGTTAGAGACGGGGTCTCATGTGGTCCAGGCTGGTCTTGAACTTTGGATCTTCCTGCCTCCACCTCCCAAGTACTGGGATTACAGGTGCCTATCACCTTGCCCACCTCTTCACTGTCTGTTTCTAAGGGATTAAAAATTAGGTAGAGAGCAGAGAACAGTGCATACAGTGTAGAAATGTCTATGTTAAAAGAAGAGGAAAAGGAGAAAAAAAAAGGAAAAAAAGACAAAAGAGAGGTAGGCAGGACTGATGGACAGACAATCCCGGGAAGAACTTGGAAGCAACTCTTAAAAATAACGGGATCTGGGTGAGAATGGCAACTATTTAACACGCCCCGTGTGTTATGTCTTGAATGTAAATGTTTGCCAGAGGCACGGGTGTTTGAACACATGGTCCCTAGCTGGTGGCATTGTTTTAGAAGACTGTGGAACCTAGAGGAGGTGGAACCTAGCTGGAGGTGGAAGCGGTCACAGGGGGTGGCCTTGAAGGTTATGACATGGCTTGACTTCTAGTCCAGACTCTGCTTCCTGATTAGTTGAGAATCGAGGAGTGTCAGCCACACAGTCCTGCTGCCATGAAGCGATCCGTGACTTCCCACATGATGGACTGACTGCATCTCCTCAAACCACCAACCACAGTAAACCCCTCCTGCCTGAAACTGCTTCCGTATATTGTGGTATATTGTGAACAATGATACAGCGATGAACAAGGTGATTAATATGTTGTGATGCTCAGCTCTTTTATATTTTCAACCACATGTGCATGTTATCATTCCAAAAATATCTTCTATAATTAAGGAAGAGAAAAAAGGAGATTTCTACTTCTTACAACCTGATAGACCAGATATTCTGTAATCCTTCTACCTACAAAAGTAACTGGTTTGGTTATGCTAAGTAGAACATGACCACAAAATGCACAACCAAATTGAGTGATTTTTAACATACAGTCAAGCAACCTAAAACATAAGCCAGAAGATTCAAGGTTTGGACAAGATAATTTAAATATTTTTATTTATATGTCTGTACAAGTGTAGCACCACAGATCCAGACATGGCCCCTGGCAGCAGCCTGGGCCACCCAGATCTGCATAGCCCCAGCTGCAGCTCAGGCCCCCAGACTCCAACAAGGCTGCAGGTTGTGATTGAGACCCCAGGTCTCCACGTGGCCCTTAGTGTCAACACAGACCTCAGCTGGGGCAGAACAATGCACATAAACGTTTTTTAATGAAAGAAAAAATATTTGCNTTTTGAATGCTAAGCATCCTTTTGTTACAGAAGTAAGTCCANCCTGTATTTTCAAATTTAAAACAGACACTTTAAAAATGTTTCCATCACTTATTTAAGCAAAGAGGCAAACTGAGGGTGGGAGTGGGGGGAATGTTGGTAGTCTGCGGTTTTCCCTTGCTAAGGCACTGGTTAGGAAACCTTGGACAGGAGCCAGCTGACAGGGAGCTCTGCTGACCATCACGGGACAGACAGGAGGCCACCCTGCCTTCCCACTGCCAGCCTTCTCACTATGTGTGACATCAGGCAACCGGAGATCAGCAGGCCCCCGGGGCATTACTGTGAAAGTTACCCAACTCCTAGACTCTTTTTGTCCACACAGAGACCTGGCCAAGGCAGGAAGTNGCCTCCCATCAACATCNTCTCCATCTCACCATGTTCGGAAGCACTCTTGGCCTTGTTAAAAATGGCCACATGACCACATGACAGCTGCCGCCTCCCTCCTTTTCTGGAGACTTAGCCTCAGGAAAAAGCAGTGTGGATCTGACTTAGTGCCCATAACCTGGAAGCTTGTCAAAATTACCTGGTCGAACTGAAGCTGCTTAAGCCATATATAACCGTATGTAATCTAAAATGAATAAAAAATACACTCAATCATTAGCAAGAGTCAAAACACTGCCAATGATCAGCTGAACATGGAGATTTTAAGTCTATGGGCATTTCTTTAAGAATCTCTTTTCTTATTAAGTTTTTAAGTTGAAAATGTGCATGTTTGGGGGGGGGGCAGCCAAACAGTGGTGCTGGGGAGATGGCTCAGTAGATAAAACACTTGCCATGTCAAAATGTTCAAACAGGAGTTCAGATCCCCAGACCCCACATAAAACATTGGGGGGGGGGATGTCCCATAACTGTTAAAGGCTTGTTCCTCAGTTGGCACTTTGGGGAAGTAGGGGAACCTTTAAAAGGTGGAACCTAGTGAGAGGTTAAAGGTCACTGGGGTCGTGCCCTGAAAGGTGATCGTGAGAGTTCAGCTTTCCATCTATTTGGCCCCTCTACCATGCTTCTCCCACAGCATGGCGCCTTGCCATAGACCCCAGAAGAACCGAGTAAATCAGTCACGACTAAAACCGCCAACACTGTGAGTCAAAGCAAACCTTCCCTTTGTATCAGGTGATTTCTGCCAGGTGTTTGTTTAGTGATTGAAAGGCTGATGAAGACATTGGGAGAGGCGCTAAGCGGGACAGGCACAGAGGCCTGCTCCCCAACCCTTCACCCATATCAGAAGTCAGTGATGGAGATAGGGGGAGGGGAGAAGAAGCTCTCTCTGGCTCTTTTTATACAGCTCAGGCCCACCTTCCTGGTGATGGCGCTGCCCACGGTGGACTCTGCCCATCAATCAAGACATCCCCATAGACGTCTGATCCAGGCAATTCTTCAATCAAGGTTTCCTCTTCTCAGGCGACACTAGTTGTGTCAGGTTGACAATAAAAACTAACCAGCACAGGTAGAGTTACACATCATCACCCCACAATGAATGTGACCAGCATGCCCCTGACTGTTGGCTACTTAACTATCCGTCCATCTTCAGCTGTAGGTGTATTACTTTTATATATGTGTGTATGTACATATATTGAAAAATTATATATATTCAATATATTCAATTCAAATTCTATGTATTCAATATATATTATATGTTATAATATATCAATATAGTATATATACATATATAATTGTGTCTACATATATGTCCCTAGGCAGGTGGGCCTGGGCTGTATAAAAGGGAGGTGAGTGAGCCAGAGAGAACTTCTTCCCTGCTCCCCATTCTATCTCCATCTTTTTTTTGACTTAGAGCCAAAAGAGAGGTTAAAAAAAGGAGGGGTGGTGTCTTTGTCATCCTTTCTTGTCTGATGCCTTTTAGGGTGTGTGCCAAATGCTTCCAAGAGCCCGACTCTTCCAGGGGCCCATATTTGATCATTTGATCATCTCAAGGGTTTCCGTGGGTCAAGTCCCCACCACCACAATAACTTCTAACATGGGTGAAGGGTTGGAGAGCAGGCCTCTGTGCCTGTCCTGCTTAGCNCCCAGCGTGTTCATCAACTTTTCAATTACTATAACAAAACCCCAAGATATATATATGTGTGTGTATATGTATGTACACACACACACATTGGCTTTCTTTAGTTACACACCACATTAGATTGATTCCCATTCTTCACTCATTAAGTAAAACAATAAGAGTTACTTGAACAGTGAACTTCTCATTATTTCCCGGAGTGTCTTCCCCAAATGTTATGCTAACCTTGCATCTGACTATGAAAGAACAAATTGTTTCTGAGTGAGGGAGACTTGAATGTGTCAGTCACCAGTCTCTCACTTTTGGACCTTGTAGTCCTGCACAAATTATTCAGTTGTTTTTTAAGATTTATTTTTATTTATGTATCAGAATTTGCCTGTGTGAAGGTGAAATGCACTGTGTGAGTGCAGGGCCCATAGAGACCAGAAGAGGGCATTGGGTCCCCTGGAACTGGAGTTACAGAAGGCTATAAGGCACCATGTGATTTCTGGGACTTGAACCTGGNTCCTCTGAAAGAGCAGCGACTGCTCTTAAGCACCGAGCCACCTCTCCAACCCCTCTTCTGTCTTTCCCAGCTTCTGTTTTCTTGTCTATGAAGTGAGACTGATAATGCCCACGGGGAGGTGTTTTTATAGAGTAGTGATGGCCTTCAGAAAAGACAGAGCACAGAACACAGAGCTAGTAAGGCACTTTTTAAAAATTACACTGGTTTATTTATTGGCAGTTGTGGGGGTAGGGGGTGTGTGGCACCCACACATGTGGAGGTCAGAGGCCAGCCTCCACCATATGGGTCCCAGGACTCAGACTCAAGTTGGCAAACTTGTACTAAGCATCTTTACCAACTGGCCCATCTCACCAACCCAAAGGCACACACTGATTACTGTTTCTTTACATGTGGGTGTGTCTGTATAAACACAGGAAAACAGTGGCTTTTGGTTCATTTTTCCATCGCTTACTAAGCATCTTGGCCACCTTTAGCTGTCTTGAAGAATACAAACATATTTTAGTATTAAGCAGTAAATGATACTGAAGAGAAAAATATACTATGTATTTCAAGAGCAAACAGGGATTCCTCTCTACCTACTTCTGCCATTTGTCATCAATGTATTTTTCAAGGCTCTCTGGGGCTACCCAAAGGGTTTCTTGAGGAGTCTGTGAAGTCAAAGCACTTTGCAAAGTAACCCGAGAGGCTGCTTGCCTTTGCCACTCTTACTCTTTCACAACTGTTGAATGCAAAGGGATAGACGTGAGAATCCATCTGCCATGCTTCACATGTTTTACAGAAGCAGAAGAAGCCATGCTTTACAGAGACATGCAAGGGCCAGTGGGTAAAAGCATTTGCTGTGAAACCTGATGCCCCGAGTTCAATCCTGGGGCCCACATGAAATGGAAAGAGAGAAGGAAATACTGCAAACTGTCCTCTGACTTTTCAGTGTACTCATGCATGCACACACGTGCACACACATACACACACACTAAATAAAAAATAAATAAATGTAATTTTAAAATTGTAAAGATATACAAAACTGTTAAATGATGCCTCTCTTCCCTCTACTTTGGAAACAGAAAAAAACTATGCTATTAATAGTAACACATCATGGGTTTGTTGTTATTTTAATGAGTTGATAAATATTTTAGATCTTGTCAGTTTCACTGTCTATTTCACTGAACAGTGAGGGATATTACCCACAAACACAAGCTCTGTGGGGTTCTCAGTAATATTTAAGAGTAAACATAGGATCGAAAAAGTTTGGGAGGCACTGATATAGTTAAGTGACATTTAGTAATTAGGCTAGTTAAATTTAGACAAGATAATTGTTTCAGAGAGACAAAATAGGGGAAGTGAAATGGCTCAAAGGGTAAAGGCACCTGCCACAAAACCTGATGACCTCAGTTCTGAGTTTGAGCCCTGGAATCCTCACAGTGAAAGGACAGAATTGACCCCTGAAAGTTGTCCACTGACTTCCATACACATGCTACAGCACAGGTGAGCATATATTTGTACACAAATAATAAACACTCACTCATACACACTAAATAAATATATGGAAAAAGAGGTGTCTTAGTCAGTGTTCTATTGCTGTGAAGAGACACTATGACCAAGCCAACTCTTATAAAAGAAGGTATTTAATTGGGGGCTTGCTTATAGTTTCAGAGGGTTAGTCCATGATCACCATGGTGGGGAACAGATAGGCACGGCAATAAAGCAGTAGCTGAGAGCTTTACATCCTGATCTTCAAGCAGCAGGCAGAGAGAGAGAGAGAGGGGCCAGGTGTGGGACTTTTGAAACCTCAAAGCCCACCCCCAGTGACACACTTCCTCCAATAAGGCCACACCCACTCCAACAAGGCCACACCTCCTAATCCTTCCCAAACAGTTCCACTAACCTGGGACCAAGCATTTAAACATAGGAGCCTATGGGGGCCATTCTCATTCAAACCACCACAGGGGATGCTTGGGAGTTAGAGAGGTGGCTTAGTGGTTAAAATNAGTGAGGACAAGAGTTTGAATCCCCAGAACTCATATAAGTGATGGGTAAATGTGATGACCTGCCTGTAATTCCAGTGTTTGAAAGGATGAAACAGCGAATCTTGGGGCAAGCTGGCAAGCTAGATTAGCTGTATNGGCCAGATCTGGGTTCACTTGAGAGACCCTGGTTCAGTGAATAAGATAGAGGACAACCAGGAAGGAAGAACCCTGATGGTGCCAACCTTGGGCCTACAGATACAATACATACACATACACATGCACCTGCACCCTCACGCATATGTGTGCCCACACTTGAGGACATGTATACATGCATACACACAAACACCACACACACATATTTTTGAGAATAAAAGGCAGTTATGATGTAAAGCTAAGGGTTTTTTTAACATTTTTTTCAAGCGTGTGTGTGTGTGTGGTGTCTGACACAATTGCAGAGAGCAGAGGACATGTGGGAGTCAGTTCTTTCTTTCACCATGTGGGTCCTNGGGATACTTACCTGAGCAGTAAGCGTTTATATCCACTAAGCCATCTCACTGGCCCAGAAACTATGTTTTTAAGACATTTAAACTATTGATTCTATTGTAAGTTAGTCAACCAGTGGGAAGTTTACAAGCACCTATTACGATTCCAGGCATTTCTCTGGGAAGAGGGAGAATACACAGGGATCCCTAACCTGGGAGAGTTTACCTTTTAGATGGAGGTGACAGTAAGCATATGGATAAATACACAAGCCATTTCAGGATGTAGTCAGTTTTGAAGTAAATACACAGATAGGATGTAACAACAACTAGTTGGGATGGAAGGAAATGTGCTATATAGTCACAGCAAAATTGTGTATTTCACTTCAAAGAAACCTAATAATCTATACCATAGTCATGAATTCGGAGGACAGAAGGAAAGAACATCCCACCAATAAAACAATCAATGACAAGACTCTGTTTTCAAATGACAGCTCTCAACTGGATTCCTTTAAGGCCCCAGGAGCCAGTGATCCACCAGGAGCCAGTGATCCACCAGGAATGCCAGCAGAAGTGTGTGTTGAAAGTCAGAGGCACAGAGGGC
Organism: Neotoma lepida; assembly: GCA_001675575.1. Taxonomy (NCBI): domain Eukaryota; kingdom Metazoa; phylum Chordata; class Mammalia; order Rodentia; family Cricetidae; genus Neotoma; species Neotoma lepida. Next base: position 123,667 of record LZPO01055073.1, read on the forward strand.
ATTCCAGGACTCACACGGTGTCATCTGCAGGTGGAGACTGAATCTCTACCTGGAGATGGAGGAGAGAAGAATTGGAGCCTGGAAGGCACCACCTTGAAGGGTTTTTGAGACATGCTTTCTCTACTTGATGCTTTTCCTGAAAGCATTTGAACAGTCTCTGGGGCTGATGTTCTACAAATATACCTACATCTATAATTATTAAATTATTAAATATATATATTAGCCACNAAAAAGCATTCCAGACCTCAGGGAAATGATGAAAAGTCCTACCTGTACCCGCTTCAGCTATGCCTTAATGAAAGTGCTCTCATTTTGGAAGAGTACTAGTAACTTTGTATCCCTTGTATGTGTATACACTTGAAAAGGAAACTAAGATCACAAACATTATAGGTACCTGACATTACCCAGGACCTCGGTGACAGCCAGTGAGTATCTGCCAGTTCACGTTTCCATTTATAACAAGGATCCTCACTCATCAGCAACGTGTGATTTAGAGCCGGTGCAGGCAGCTCAGCTCACAAGCCAGACTCCCTCCTGATAGTGTTTCTAAAATTAAAGGGACACTCAAATCAAATCGGGACATTTCTTTCCAGTTCTTTGCCAGTGGACACGTTTTTCCATTACATCTCTCCTCCTCTCCCGATTTCAACCCCTACACCTCAGATCATAATGATTTCCAGGTCTCCTGGGTCTAAACACTGATTATCCTAAGCCCCAGAGTCAGAGACCAGCTGCCTCCTGGCCTTGGCGTCTGATGTCACTCCGGATCTGCAGAAAGAGAAGAAAGGTTCNGGTGTGCAGAAGTGTTGCTCTTTCTGTATCAGATATGTAACTGACCCCATTCTCCACCCCCAGCTGAGCCTAGGCCTGGATGCCATCGTGTCCTCGATTATCTGAAGATCTGGCGGCCCACTGAGGCATTTTAGCAGGAGAATAAAGGCTAAGAACAGAAGGAACAGAACCTGAGGAAGTATCTCAGTTGACAAGCATCTGACTGAGACCTCAGTTCAGATGCCCAATATACATGTATTNAAAATAATTTTAAAATAATAAAATAAGCAGTGCAGGGCNCACCCGTAAACTCAGGTCTGGAGAGGCAGAGGAAGGAGGATCCTAGGCGCACACTGGCCAGCCAGTCTAACCAAATCAGTGAGCTCCAGGTTCACTAAAAGACCTTGTCTGAGAAAATATGGTAGTAGGGATGGAGAGGTGGCTCCGTGGTTAAGAGCATGTACTGTTCTTGAAGAGGACCTNAGTTTGGATCCTAGCACCCATAATGGGCAGCTCACAACTACCTGTAACTCCAGCTCTAGGAGTTTTGATGCCCTCTTCTGGACTCTTCAGGCACCTGAACTTGCCTAAACAAATCCACACTCACACATACACACACACACATAATTTTAAATAATTAAGGTAATTCTTTTGGGAAAACTAAGGTGTAGAAGTAATTGAAGAAGACATCTAATGTCAATTTCTGGCCTCCACATGCACACACACACATACACACATACATTCATACACACACATACACACAAACATACACACACACACACATATGTTCATACACATGAACACTCACACACACAAAGGAAAGATCAGGCTGGAGAGGGCATCCTATGATCAGTATCTGTGCTGATCCTTTCACACAGTTCCATGCTCTCACATTGGAGCTCTGCACTGAAGTCCTATAACTCCCTGGATGAAGGATTCTTTGTTTTCCTGGTGTCAAGAGCGTGATGCAAACGGACATTAGTGAGGGCCCTGAAACAATGGCATAGTTTTTTTTTTCTCAGCAGTAAGCTGGGAGACCCCAGTACTCTTTGGATCCCCCAAGAGTTTGCAGGCACTGCATAAGACTTCAGGTTGTCACCACGACAACTATGGCTGTAGTCCTTTGAAAAAACAGAAACAAAGGGTCACAAGCAGGGATGTGGTGAAACAAGAGCTCCTGTGTGTTGGCAGGAGTGAGAATGGGTCCTGATGCTGTGGAAGACAATGCACAGTCACCTAAACTGTGGGCACACAGAATCGTTGGATTGTTCCTAGGATTTCAACGAATTGCCTGGGGAACAGAAAACAGATGTTCAAATAAGTACATCTGTATGAATGTTCACATATTCACAATGGCTGAAATGTAGAAACAACAGAAATGCCCACCCATTGGTGAAGAAATAAAACCATAATATTTATCTTCAATGGAATATTTCTCAGACATAAAAGAAATGAAATGTTGACACATAATATAAAGTAGATGGACTTTGCATATAAAGTCAGAGAATCCAGACACAAATTCACACATCATGATATTTTATATACATAAAATATCTAGAATAGGTGAACCTGAGGCTGGAAAGATGGATCAGTGGCTAAGATCACTGCTTGCTCTTCCAGAGAACCAGNGTTTGATTCCCAGCACCCATATGGAGGCTCACAACTGTCTGTTACTCTGGTTCCAAAGGATCAGACACCCTCTTCTNGCATCCAAGTGCCCCTGGCATGCACATGTCATACAGTACCTGCAGGCAAAACACTCATATGCATAAATGAAAGGTAGTTAAAGAGTTCATTTTTTAAAAAATCTAGAATAGGTAAACCATAAATAAAAGCAAAAGGCATCCCTGTGGCTTTTGGGGGGTGGGAAAGAAGGCTGGGAAATAATGCTTAATGGCTATGGGCTTTCTTTCCTTTTCCTCNAACATTTATTTTTGTACATGATAAGGTGGGGATATACATGTGCCGTGCATGTGGAAGTCAAAGGACAACTTGCAGGAGTTGGTTCTCTCCTTCCACCAAGGGGTCTCAGAAATCAGACTCAAGTCAATCCCAGGCTTGCTGNCAAGTACCTTTACCTGCTGAGCCATCTCAGTGATGTGATTTTTGTTCGCTTTTCCATGGTGGGACTTGAACCCAGGGCCTTGTGCATGTTAGGCAANNCCTCTACCACTGAGCTACAACTTTCCTGGCTCTATTGAGGAATGTGTTTAGGAATGGTTAAGTGCACAAAACGCCAGAAGGTTCTTCATATAAACAGATAACAGTGCAAACTCCACCTCAATGAAAAAAAATCAATGTGATTCACCATGTTAACATAAGATAGAAGAAAACATACCTGATTATTTCAATAAAAGCGAGACTATCCAGGGAAGACATCTCTAGTGTAGTTACAGTGGACACCAGCAGGTGGCAGTAACGANGCTCTGCCGCACAGTCCCAGCCGACTTCTGCTGAAGATTCCTCTGGAAGTAGCCACAACAGAGCACGTGTAAGCCATTTGTAGGGATTTTCTTTCAGTTACCACTGGGAAAGCTATTAAGGGGAGCTGAATGACCTATGAATGGCAGGGGCAAAGGCCAGTGATGTTTGGATAACCCCATTGCCATTGAGAAGCCAGCGAGGCCCCATTCTGTGTACTAACTAGTGTCTCCTTCTGGTGTCATTGGGGGCAGGGGCTGCAAGAGCTCAGGTCTCCCACCTAGTGCATCAGCCTCACCCCTCGCCTTCTCTTGTCATCCTTTCCTTCTGCCAACTGAGCTGATCTGATCTCCCTCTGGTCCAAGGAGAATCCTGGCTTCTCCAGTGGGGGTGGGGGCTTAGATTAAGCTCTTGGTCCCGTCAAGACAGATAAACGGTAATCCAAAAATGCAAGCCTGGTGAGGAACAACACAGGCATGGAGCTACTCATACAAATAATCCATACTTCCTATTTTTAAATATCTTCCAACATAATCATCACTCTTTTTATTCCTAATATAATTTTCTAATTGGCACACAAAACTTTCTAAGTGGGAAGTAACATCTCAACTAAGTCACAAGATTTTATAATGGGAAGGAATTATTTCATCCAGTTTTTCTTAAGCTTTGGTGTGTGGGATACTGGACTCTGCTAGCTTTATTAAATTACACCTATGAGAGAACACAGACCTCAAAGGACCCCCGGAGCATCTTGGGGCATCTTAGTAAGAGGTTGTGGGAAAGATACTCTTTGCCAGGTTTGTGTTAAATGATTCTAGCAGCGAAGGGTAGAGAGAGCTGGAATCAGGTNAGGACAGATTGTAGGGAGAAGCAGGTGGTTTAAAATTTGTCGTCTCAGAATCAGGAAGTGGGAGACACGTGGGTCTGGGAGGGGCATGATACAAAGGAGTGATTCATTCAATGCCATTGCACAGCTGCAGCTCAGCCTTGGGTTAAATACCACCCTGGTCAGCTGCATTTACCCTTGTCGGCCTTGTCGGTGTCGGTCAAGGTCATTACAGCCAGTTTACCAGGGGATTTTAATTTCTCAGACCTCACATGAAGTTGAACGGTTTTCCTGGGAGTGGGGGTGGGGGTGAAGAAACAAACAAACCAAAAAACAATCTGTCTTTAAATAAGCCTGGAAAGTGCTTTTCAACACTGTTAAATAATAGGGCTGGAGAGACAGCTTGGCAGGTAAAGTCACTTGCCACCAAGACTGATTGATGACAGAGTTCAGTCCCTGGGACTCACATGGTGGAAGGAGAGAATGGCCTCTTTCAAGTTGTCCTCTGACCGCCACATGTGTGCCATGGTGTAAATGTGCACGTGCACACGCGCACACACACACACACACACACACACACACACAATATATATATATAATAGACAAAAACCAACCTTAATGTTAAATAGTACACGTAATACAAGGCTTTCTGAAGCTTTTAAAGGGCTGAAGTGAACTGTGACTTTCCCAAGACTCCTTCCATTTCCTTCCAACACAGCTAATACAAACCAAAGGGCTGGATGTAGCCCAGGTGGTATGCATAAAGTCCTGGGTTCCATCCTGAGTATCTCATAAACCAGATTTAGTGAATATACATCTGAGATTCCAATACTGGGGAGGTGGTAACAGGAAGATCCGAAGTCAAGGACATCCTAAGCTACATAGCAAGTTCAAAGTCAGTCTGAAACCCTGTCTCAAAGATGAAACAATAAAAAACAATAGAACAAGTGAAAACATTAGAGGTTTCTCATCCCCAGCAAACCCTCACCATCACACAGAGCTACCTGACCTCTTTTCTTACCTTTCTACCCCTCCTCCCCACACCCCAGACACTAAGTATCTCTTCCTTCTTTGGAAAGCACTTTGGCCCCAATTGCTTCCCCGCCTCCTGTGACTGCATAAGCTGCTTCCTTCTCCCACTCAGGTTCAAACGGAACTTTGCAGCCAAGCCTCCTAACTCCACTCTGCCCCACCCTCTTCCTACCAATCCGCAACACCCTTAACCTGCTTAGTCTCCTTAGCGCTGACCAGGGTCTAAGGCCGCATCTATTCTATTTTCCTTGTTCATTCTCTATCTGACTGTGCAGGCAGGGATTTTTTATTTTTATTTTATACAGTGCTTTATCCCTAGGACCTAGAACAATGGCTGGCGCTTTAATAAAGAACACTTAATAAAAACTGAGTTAATGACTAAATATGCAGACACCTTCCAAACGTCTCGTCCTAGGAAAAGTGATCACATTTCCCACTGACGAACTGAAAACAGATTTTAGAAGAGCAAGAAAGAGTCTTGAGGCCTCTTCTTGTGGGGCTTTGAGATCAGCTATGGGTTCTCACTCAAGNGGGTCTCACTCACCAGGTCCACTCCATCAGCCTGGAACTAACTGTATGGTATCACTAGATGGCACTGTTCGCCAAGAATCTCCGAATTCCTAGTCCCCTCTTCCACCCAACCAGTGACATCGCAGGGTGGTAACCTGAGAGGAACTTTTTCAAGAATAAGACAAAAACTGGTTTCTTTGGTTTTTGTTGTTGTGTTTTGTTGAGACAGNGTTTCATTTAGTCTAGACTAGCCTTGGACTGTGTAGCGAAGGATCACCTGAAACTCCTCATCCCCCTGCCTCCACATCCTGAGTACTGAGATTACCGTATATGCTACCACTACCTTTCAAGGTGCTGGGGATAAAAGCCAGGACATCGTGCGTCCCAGTTACGCACTCTACCAACTGAGACATATCCCCAACCCCCAAATCTTGTTTCTTTAATACCACTTAACAGCTACCCCAGGCTCACCCAGAAGCCCAGGTTAACCCATGGCCTGGGAACAAATGATGTTTTAAAATCTCTCTCTGCTAGTGTCCTAGGCAAATACAAAGCTTTGATCCCTTTTAGAAAGCTGCATCCCCTCGAAGTTTCCTACCTGTGCTTGGCTTATAGAATCCCAACTTTTCTTCTCCATCTCTTGCCTCCTGTCCCCATGGAGATGAAATGCGGGTGAAGACGCTAATTGCATTTCTAACCATAAGCCCCCCAAATGCCCAAATGCTGGGGTTACAGGTGTGCACCACTAGGCCCAGTTTTGGACTGTTCTGGGGACTGAACTCAGGAGTTCATGCACGCTAGGCAAGCACCCTACCAAGTGAGCTACACCCCCAGCTTCTTTTTGTTTCTTTCTTTCTTTGTGACCGTTTCACAGGGCTGACTTCAAACTTTTGTGTAGTGGGTAATGGCCTTGAACTCCTGATCTACTTGCCTCCACCTCCCCAATGCTGGGATTATAGGCACACAGCACCATATCTGGTTCCATTGTGTGCATGTGTTTTACATGTATGTGTACCTGCCTGTGTGTGTGCAGATTAGATGTGCAAGGGCGTGTGCCTGTGTGTGAAGACCAGAAGTCAACCTCAGCTGTCATTCCTCAGGTATTGTCCACCCTGTTTTTTGGGACAGGGTCTCTCACTGGCCTGGAACTTTTCAATTAGGTTAGGCTGGCAGGTCAGAGAGCCCCCAAGGGATCCACCTGTCTCTGCCTGCTCAGGGCTGAGATTAGAAGCTCACACTATCACACCTGGCNTTTTAATGTAAGTTCTATGGATCAAACTCCTATGATTGTAAGGCAAGTTTACCAACTGAGCTATCTCCCTAATCCTGTTCCATACTCTTAAGAAGAAATAACCAAATCGAAGAATGTCAGAGTACTTGCTGTCATTTCTTCCTGCCCCTTCACTTTAAAAAAAATAACACTTATATTTGGAGTTGGGTGGTAGTGAGCAGGTGTGCTTGTGCCTCACACACACGTGGAGGTCAGATGATAACCTGCTGAAGTCTGGTCTCTCCTTCCACTTTGTGGGTCTTGGGAATCCAAAGCACCTTCACCCTCTGAACTGCCTCACAGGCCCCTTGTCCTTTCACTGTTTCCAAATAAATCCAGAGATGGGGACCCGCAAGATGGCTCAAGGTAAAGGCACTTGCCATGCAAACCTGGTGACTTATGTTCTATCCCCAGAAGCCACCTGAAGATGGAAGAGGAAAACCAGCTCCGCAGAGTTGTCATCTGACCGCCACACGGGTCAGATGCCCACCCCTGCCCACACACACCAAATAAAATTCATAAATAAAAAGATAAGAAAAAATAAACCTGGAAGGAATGGTTCATTTGAGGTATGTTCATTCACCTCCATCGTGCTACCTCACGCAGAGACCTATAATGAAAAACCAGAGAAGCCCAGCTGTGCTTTTTGCTCAACCATTCCAAATGCTTCCTGTTTGCAATTCATGTCAAATTATCTGCTTTCCCAGAAGTCGCTGTGCAGCCAACCCCTCCCCTCCTGCTCTGGAAGGTCGGGCTGACTCCTTCAGCTCTCTCCTCATGGAGACACACAACCCTTCCTTCTCTCACCCTGTCTCTGCAGTCTGAGCCCCTTCCGTCTCTGCTCTGTGCCATGTCTCCCTGAGACCAGCCCATTGATATTCACGTTCCTCTGGCCACCTTCTGTTTGTAGAACACAGCAATAAGGAAAAAGGGAAATTTACTGTGACTTGGTTTTGTAAAAATAGAATGGATTTTATAAAAAGAAGACAGGAGTGCCATTTGTTCACCTAGTAGTTACTCTAATTATAGGAGGCTGCGNGGCATGGCCAACCATATTGAGTGACGGAGGGTTGCGTCAGACAGGATGTCTGTCTCATTTCCAACTTCCCTGCTAATGCCCCATGCAGACCCTAATCAGCATCTTAAAACTAAAGCCTGCTCATTATCCAGATAGGAAGTGCACCCATTAGGCAAGTTGAGGTCTACAACCTTGTATTACCAATGACATTTAATTCCCAGAACCTGGCTTTATTCTCAGAAAATTTGCTGTTTCCCTGGATATATGGTGAATCTATTGTTTATGAAATAGACATTGAAGAGTTTCACCTGGAAGAAGAGAACGGGGAACTCTTATTCCCAGTACAGTAAAGTTGTATTTTTCTCCTCTGATATCCTTTGCATTATTTGACAGTGAACTTGTTGCAAGAATGTGGATTAGAAGCTGGGTGTGGTAGTGCATACCTGTAATCCCAGCAATTAAGAAGTGGAGACAAGGGGTTCAAGAGTTCAAAAACAGCCTTAGCTATAAAGTGAGTTCAAGGCCAGGCTCCCATGTCTGAAAAAAGCCATAAAATATTCTATTTCTATTTCTATTGCTGTGATAAATACCACGACCAAGAGCAACTTGGGAAGGTNAAGTTGTTTTGGTTTACACTTCCAGGTCACGATCCACGGCTGGAGGAAACCAAGGTAAATGCCTGAAGCAGAAACCATGGAAGAACACTGCAGACTGATCNGTTCTCAGGCTCACGTGCAGCTTATACACACTGGGTTCACCTGTGTAGGGATGGCGCCACCCACAGTGGGCTCGGCCCCCTCCATCAATTATATATATAGGCCAAACTGAGGCGGTAATTCCTCAGTCAAGGCTCCCTGTTCCCAGGTGTGTCAAGCTGACAATCAAAATTAGCCATCAGAGAAAGGAGAGAGGGGGGTGGGGATTAAGATGTTACAAGCCTCAAATTCAAATCAGGAGTGTCCCATGGAACAGAGAACTTGAACTTAAAAAAGGGAATTCAGTCTGNCAGTTAATATATTCAGCACCTGTGAATTTATTTATAACCATTTCCTTGGCTTTTTACNNGAATGGACTCCTTGGGTTATTTTTCAGGGTGGAGTCACTCGAGCAGGCTGCTTACTCACTAACTGGCCCTCCACAAACCACATCCAGACAGATGATGTACTGAGCGAAACCAACACAGTGCTTTTGAAAGTAAGAACTAGTTACTTGTCAAGCCGATGTTTTGGGTGTCTCCTTCACAAGCCACCTAAAAGGGCCACTTAGTTAATGCCCCAGGTACCAGCCAATCTGGTCCCACCTCTAGTAGTCAGTTTCCATCTGCTGGCCAGTATTTCTGTCTGAATAGTCCTGCATCACTTTAAACTGACTCTTCACAGGACCTGAGACTTTCTCTTGAACCTTTAGTTTGTTGTGACACCAGCTGCTTCTGCCTCCTCTTTCTCCACAGCCATCTGGGAGTCTGTTTCCAAATCCCGACTTGTTTCTTAACGTTCATCTGTTCTTCTTATGTAAAATATACAAGGGTACGGGTTTTACAGAAACTAAACTTAGATTTCTATTAATACAGATCCTTGTGAAAAGAGTTTATATATGGCTTAGGGAAAAATGAAGTTCCTTTCCACCTCTTGCCTCCTGTCCCTGTGGAAATGAAATGTGGTGAAGATGCTAATTGCATTTCTAACCGTAAGCCCCCCAAATGCATGAGCACTGGAGCACAATACTTCCCCACATACATCACATCCACACAGTAATAAATAAAAATAAAATAAATGTATTTAAAATAATTTTATGTTGATTATTAAAACAATACACACACACACAGCAGTAGTACAGAGGAAGAGGCACACTACACAGGAAGAGCTCCCCACTGTAGCCTGCCTTCTGGGGAGTTCCTATAACCTTTTTGGGACTGCCACTCATGCAAACCAGATTGTTTGTCACAATGCAGAAAAGAATTTCAGGATGAGCCTGTATGAAGCAGAATCGGAGTTTATTTGATTTNTTTGTTTGTTTGTTTTGTTTTTCGAGACAGGGTTTCTCTGTGTAGCTTTGTGCCTTTCCTGGAACTCACTTGGTAGCCCGGGCTTGCCTGGAACTCACAGAGATCTGCCTGCCTCTGCCTCCTGAGTGCTGGAATTAAAGACATGAGCCACCACGATCCGGTGAAAATTGAAAATATTTCTTTGTAAAAGGAATATTGTCTTTTTGTTGGCAGCCTTCACAGCAAATGTCATTTATTGTGTTGGAATCTTTGTTTCTCAGTTCCACAGTGAAGTGCCTTGCTTCTTTCCCATGCCCCCTAATTTTCCTGTCTTTCCATCCTTGTTTTTCACATATTGAGCTAAGCAGAATATATTAAAATTAACCTACCTGTTTATTTATCATCATAGGGGTTGATTATGAGGAGTGCACATAACACAGAGCACATGTGGAGGTCAGAAGACAACTTTGTAGGGTTGGTTCTCCTTCTCCACCTTTATGGGAGTCCAGGGGGTCGAACTCCAGCCACCAGGCTTGTGCAGCAGGCACTTTTACTCACTGAGCCATCTGGATAGCCCTATTGCCTGTTTCTTTTTCACTTTTCAAATGATTCCTTCCAGAAATTTTCAGATTATATGAGTCTCCTATGTGTGGCCTCCATTTTTTCTGTTGGGCAGAGCTGTGTCCAAACATCTCTTGCATTTATCCTAACCTTTCTGTTCTTGGTATCATTACATTAGCTTAGTCTCATGTTCCATCACTCCAAGAATGTCATGTTAGTTCCCTAAAGACTTCAAGGCCTTCTGATTTGATCTTCACACACCGGCCAAGTTTATCTGCCTAAGACACTGCTTTTATCATGGCACACTCNTAGGCAAAAACTAACCCCCTTCTCTGCCCTCACAAAGTCTGTTTAATAACAAACTGATAACAGGTCCCACTTTAAAACCTTACTGGGCGCTTCATCTAATACTTCCAGGAACCTAGCACCTAGACTGCCAGCCTCTTGACTCTTTCAACCAAACTGAAAGGACAGCAGCACTTGGGAGAGCCGAGAAGTGAAAGGAGATGGAACTGGGGCCAGAGGGAAAGGTTGCAAAGATGCCGAGGTCAAAACATCCAAAGAGTGGTTCTTTACGCTTGGTTTGGTTCATACGGTGCCTCACAATTGGATTGCCCCCAGAGCAATCACCAGGGGTAGATCTGTTAGTTGACAGAACAACTGACTTGAGAAAATAAACTGTTATATTTTTATTTTGGAAAATCAAACTGGAGAGCCAAGCAGAAAAGCTTATGTGAAACAGGTCCCTCTTGCTCATCCATTCTAAGTCTAAAATTCAAAAATCAGTACATGATATGTACAAATATTGTCATGAATTGGGGAAGTTTGGCTGAGCATGGTGGCTCAGATCTGTAATCCCAGCATCTGGGAGGCCAAGGAAGGAGGATCTATCACCACGTGCTTGAGGACAGTGTGGATATAGCCTGAGACACTGTCTCAAAAAAAATNAAAAAAAAGTAAGGTGACTGAATATGAATTGAATTGCTGCAATCTAAAGAGCTGTGACATACTAAAATAATAATGATAATAATAATAGTAATATTTCAGGGGCTGGATGATGACTCAGCGCTTAAAAGCTATTGATGTTCTAACTGATGACTGNAATTCAGTTTCCCAGAACCCACTCCAGACATGTCACAACCAACTGTACTCAAGTATTTAGCTTGGGAAGGCCATCTCCTGTGTCAGAATGCATCTCAAATTACATGAGCTTCACGCTGTACTGTCTGCAAGACGTTATCCCTTTCGCACCCTATTCTAGTTTCTTTCATTTCTACAAAATCGAACGTGTTGCCAAATACTGCTGAGCGAAGTTGTTTCGCACACAAGTCTCGAAAGAAGACCAGTTTACATGCCACTGCATACTGTCGGTTTTAGATACGTTGTCTAGCAAGGGCTTCAACTGCATCTTCAGTAAATCGGGTAGGAATGTATTTTCCACACAAGATTCCATAAGAACGAGATAATGTCATGCTAATGCAATGCTTGGGATCAGCAAGAGCTCTTTCTCAACCGTAGGGCTGTGGGCGGCTTCTTATCAACCTGACTACAGCAGCCCTTCCAGGGAACGTCTCTCCAAGAGGTTTAAGGACTCTCCAAGAGGGCGGGGCTTTGATGTCTACTGATTTCAACTACCTTCTGTAAGCTTAACGGGCGGGGACCGAGCACTGGCTTGGGAAGGCAGGCGTCCGCCCGCCTCCTTGGCGTCGTCCCCGACGCTCTAGCAGGTCCGAAGCCCGCAGCTCCACTCCTCCTCCCCCAACCCTGGCAATGAAAACACCACCACGTGGCCTGCTGCCTTTGCCTCACGCACCTTCGACCAATGGCAAGCGGTGTCTCCGAATCGGGGGCGGGTAGTCAGCAACGGTCCCGCCTACTGCCACCACGGATTGGTCAAAGAGCTGGTGACCCATTGTGATTGGCTGAGGAGGCCCTGTCCTGTCAGCTGTTCNGTTCCCGAGCTAAGAGGCGGGGTGGGGCTAGTACAATAATGTCATGAATTGGGGAAATTTGGCTGAGAGGGGGCGGGGCTAGAGGTGGGGCCGAACTAAGTGGAAGTGGATCCAGCCGGGACCTGGTT
>LZPO01055073.1:144202-159915 GCA_001675575.1 Neotoma lepida
TCCTGGCTTTGTGTCTTAGTCATTAGCAGTCTTTGCTTTAGTGGAAGTGTTACCCCTGGAGACAGTTAAAACTTGTTGTTGAGGCCAGGGTGGGTCATTGCTGATGAAGGGTACCCAGTAGCAAGACCAGAGCCCATGTGTGAACCAGCCTGCGTGGTACCCAGGGTTACAAAGTCCAAAGTCTTTCTCAAAGAGGCCATCTGTGGGACCTCACTGTTGCTTCTCCTCACAGATGAAATCCCCGACGTGTACATTGTGGAACGCCTCTTCTCCAGCAGCCTGGTGGTNGTGGTCAGTCACACAAAACCTCGGCAGATGAACGTGTACCACTTCAAGAAAGGCACTGAGATCTGTAATTACAGCTACTCNAGCAACATTTTGTCCATACGGCTGAACCGGCAGGTGAGGAGGTGGGACCCCCAAGGTTTCTAGGCTTCTACAAATTGGAGCAAAAGTAAAACGTCTCTAATGATAAGTGTCTTTGGGCTGGCTAGATGGCTCAGCAGGTAAAGACACTTGTCACCAAGCCTGGTAAGCTGAGCTCAGTCCTCANGACCCTCATAGTAGAAGAACAAAGCTGACTCCTACAAGTTGTCCTCTGTCCTCCACACACATGCAGTACATATGCATGCACACACAGACAGAAATGAATAAATGTAATAAAAAATTTTTAAGATGAATGTCTTTGAGGTGTAGCTCAGAATGTTTGCCTGACATGTGCAAAGCCCTGGATTTGATCCCCAGTTCCCCAGAGACAGAACAGCATGAACCTGTGATACCAGGATAAACTCAGGAGGGAACCTTGATGTCAGCACTCAGGTAGAGGCAGGAGAATCAGAAGATCAAAGCCATCCTTCTTGGCAATATAGCAAGTTTGAGCCTGGCATGGACTACATGAGATCCTGTCTTAAAAAAAAAAAGTCAATGTCTCTAAAGCAAGTATCAAATGCTGTAGATTACTTAAGAGAACTTTTAACAGCAGACTTGGGCTCATGGGTGAAGTATAAAGAGCATCTACTTCATGCACCTTCCCTAGTCATGCTGGCTCATGTTGTNTGTCTGGCAACATGATGGAATGCCCATTGCCTAGCCAAGCTCACCATCTCCTCTTGGTGCAGGCTGGGCACCAGCACTGATAGGTCGGAGCTCTGACACAGGTCTGTCCTATGAGCTGCCTTAGGACATCTACAATGAGAGAAAGACCTCTTTCTGTCTTGGCCCTGGGCAGTAAGATTTATTGTGCACAGTGGTCCTGCCTCTGAGAATGGCTTACCGGAGACTAGGGTGTGGTCTCCCTGGGTCAGCTCTGCCCTTCTGCTCTCTCTGTGGCCTTTCCCGGTCCATCGGCTGCACAGTCTCGTGTTTCTGCTTCTGCAGCTAATACCCACCCCTTCTCTNNCATGCAAGGGATTGAACCTAGGACATCTTTCAGTTAAGCGAGAGCTACACCACTGAGCNAGAGCAACAGCTCCTCCAGCTAACCCTGAAGGATNTATTCTTGTAGTGTTTTCATTGTTGAAAGGAAAATTACTCGCATCTGAAATATGTAGTATGCCTTTAAAAAAAATTAGTACTTAGGAGGTATTGAGCGTGTTAGCATACCTTACCTGGAGTGACTGGGTTTTACATCCTGTGAGAGCAGGGGCTGTGGCAGTTCTCTTCATTACCATGAGACCTGATAGGAGAGAGCTCCTGAACATTTTTTCCTGCCTAACTATTAAATAAGTGTATAAACCAAGAGACCCTTCCTGGGATATGCAGAGTTATCTTTTTGATTCAGTATTCCCAGGAACAAGGAATCAGTGGCATTCCTTGAGGATAGTGGTCTCTTCCTCCTCCTCCTCCTCCTCCTCCTCCTCTTCTTCCTCCTCTTCTTCTTCTTTCTCTTCCTTTTCCTCATCCTCTTCCCCTTNTCNTCCTTCTTCTTGATTCTGAACTATTAAATGCTGATTAATAATTTTTAAGATTTATTTTTATTTTATGTGTATGAGTAGTTTGCCTACTTGTATGTATACCACATGCGTGCAGTGCCTGATGAGGCCAGAAGGGGGTGATGNATCCCTTGGAACTGGAGTTACTGGCTGTTGTGGTCCACCCCGTGGTTGCTGGGAACTGAACTCAAAATCCTCTGCAAAAGAAGCCACTATTCTTAACCACCAATCTATCTCCAGCCCTCTGAGTATTATTTTTTTTAAATAATGAGAACAAGTATTTTATTAAGTTTCTGAGAAGGAAATGATTGTTACTTTGAGTTTTTTGTTTTGTTTCATTGAGATAGTCTCATTCAGTAGCCTAAGCTAGCCTGGAACTCAAAGCGAGCCCCCAAATGCTGGGACTGTAAGAGTGAGCACCACCATGCCTGGCTTGTTGCTTTGAGTCCATCAGCTATTTTTAACCGAGTATCCACTAAATTCATAGAAAACAGCCGCAGAAGCAGAAGGTGGAAAATTTCAGTGACACAGAGCAGACAAGAGACAGAAAAGAAGCCTGAGGTCTCAGTAAGAGAAGGGAGGGCAGCTTGGGAATTTCCTACTTGAGAGATTTCAAGTGGGGTTCTTAGCTCAAGCATGTCCTCGGACCTGTTGCAAGTTTTGTTGCAGAACNTTCCATTTTGCACACAGTAGCCAGCATATGACAGTTAAATGTCTGTTTGGTACCTGGCCACCTTTTAAAGAAGACTTAGTGAAATGTTATCACAACCAGANCTCTTGAGTAGTACCCAGGGAATTTGCTGGTCTGATTTCTCAGGTAGTCTCATTAGCAAATGGGGCAAGAAAGAACCAGTTAAGTGTCTGAGTCTGTCAGACTGTAGGCACCAGCCTCCACTCCACAGANCACTCACTGACTTCAGGTTCTCGTCCCCATCTTCTAGAGAACACAGATGTAGGCAGCCCCACTCTACAGTTAGTGCTGGAGCTAGCAGCAAGCCAGAGCTAACAGCCGTACCTTCTTTTTTGTCTTCCAAGATGACTTGATGCAGATCTGGAAGGGGTTCTGGTTTTCTTAAAGTTGCCAGGCTTTGGACTTAAGTTTTGGTTTAGGCCATTCATCTGCTGCAAAGAGGTCTTGCAATGCCTGCGGAGCAGCCTGCCCAGGGGAATGGCAAAGGGCACAGGGTGGGCGTGTATTGTCCTACAGCAATCATCCTGCTGGTGTCAATTCTTCAGACATATGGCTCCTTTTTATTTTTTTATTTTATTTTTTTTTAAAGATTATTTATTTATTTAGAAGAGGGTATCAGATCTCACTACAGATGGTTGTGAGCCACCATGTGGGTCCTGGGAATTGAACTCAGGACCTCTGGAAGAGCAGCCAGTGCTCTTAACCTCTGAGCCACCTCTCCAGCCCCACAGCTCCTTTTTAAAAACAGGAAAAATGACAGATTTATATAAGAAGCTACAAAAAAAACACAAAAAATCCATGTTTTCAAATAGAGCCTACTAGTGCACTCCTATAATCCTAGCACTTAGGAGGGCAAGGCAGGACAATTGCACATCAAAGGATAGCCTGAGCTATACAGAATAGGACTCTGCCTCAAAACAGAAGCTTGTTTTCAGGGCCAGGAATGAAGTCCAGCTGGTACAGTGAGTGTTTGCCTACCATGCACAAAGCCCTGGGTTCACCACATAAAACCAGGAAGATGAGAAATTCAAAGCCATCATCTGCTGTATAGCAAATTACAGGGAAGCCTGGGCTGCAATGAGACCCTGTCTCAAAAAAACAAATATGCTCTTTCACAAAATAAATAAGTAAATAAATATAAAAACAAGGGCTGGGAGATGGCTCATTGGGTGGACATGCTTGTTGTATTTAGCATGAGGGCCTGAGTTGAGCTCCCAGGCAACCATGTAAAAAGCTAAGTGTGGATAAACACACGTGCACACACACACACACACACACATGAATGCACACATACAAGCACACACACATATACACACACTCAACGCACACACCTGTAGCTCTAGTGCTGTAGGAAGTTGGGGTCTGCTCACCTCCAGCCTCGATGAAAAATTCCAGCTCCAGATGCAGTGAGAGACTCTCCCTCAAAAGAACAAAGCAGAGAGTGGTGGAAAGGACACCTGACTTCCTTCTTTGGCTCTGTACATTCACCCTCACACACATGTGGGCGTGTAACCCATTCACAAAATCCCTCTAAATATGCAGAAAGTAAAGGGGCTTAGGAATCCTGGTATGTTCCATTTTCAGTT
This sequence comes from Neotoma lepida, assembly GCA_001675575.1. NCBI lineage: Eukaryota > Metazoa > Chordata > Mammalia > Rodentia > Cricetidae > Neotoma > Neotoma lepida. The sequence continues at coordinate 148,411 of LZPO01055073.1, forward strand.
AATGTCATTCCCATTGTGGTTAATGTAGATATGTATTTTCTTAGATGACAGCCATACACTAGATGTTGTTAGCTACAGAAGCTTTCATAGTTACTTAACCCCCTGCTTCCTGTTAGTCCCCTGCAAGTTGACTGGATAGAAGCCTTTGAGGCAGATGCTTAAGGCAGATGTCTAATTCTTTAACTGATGAAAAGNATTAACTACCNATAAAACATAAGATGAAAGTCAAAGTGGGCTGGGGATGTAGTTTAGTTGGCAGAGTGTTTGCCTAGCATGCTCAAAGCCCCGGGTTCAAGTCCCAGCACCACATAAAACCAGAATTGGTGAGGCATGCCTGCAACCCCAGCAATTGGGAAGTGGGGATGNGAAAACCAGAAATTCAAAGTCAGCCTAGGCTACATAGGGAGTTTGTGGTCAGCCTGGGCTACATAGGGAGTTTGTGGTCAGCCTGGGCTACATAGGGAGTTTGTGGTCAGCCTGGGCTACATAGGGAGTTTGTGGTCAGCCTAGGCTACATAGGGAGTTTGTGGTTGGCCTGGGCTACAAGATGAACCGCAGTGGTGAGCTGAAGGCAGGTGTGGCTGCAGCTGTAGACCAGCTGGTGATACAGCAGTCACCAGCTTATGCTTGTTCCGGAAGCCAGCTCTTATGTGACTCAGGACAAGTACTTCCTCATACCTCCCTGCATTTCCTGTTTCCCTCCCTTTTCATTCTTCCTGGCTGGCATGGTGGTGACCCAGTGGGGTCCAGANGAGTGGTCCACAGAGCTGACAACACTGTAATGATGCTGACCAGGTCAGACGAGCCTAAAGATGATGTTCCTTCAGGAGGAACTGTCAGGGCCACTCTCTCCTGAGGACTGGGTGCAGGGCTAGAAGGGCTATTAGAAACTCAGAACAGAAACAAACATAGAAAAAGATAAAAACAAACCCTGGTGTGGCTGGCTGAAGGCAAAGTGATCAGGTGATCACTTCACAGAGAAGTGGCAAAATTTTGAAAAAAAATTTTTTTTTTTTTTGTTTTTGTTTTTCGAGACAGGGTTTCTCTGTGTAGCTTTGCGCCTTTCCTGGAACTCACTCGGTAGCCCAGGCTGGCCTCGAACTCACAGAGATCCGCCTGCCTCTGCCTCCCAAGTGCTGGGATTAAAGGCGTGCGCCACCACCGCCTGGCTTGAAAAATTTTTAAAGTATCTTTTGGTGAGTTTTTAAAAATCATTTCTGGGGGGCTGGAGAGATGGCTCAGTGGTTAAGAGCACTGGCTGCTCTTCCGGAGGACCCAGGTCAATTCCCAGCACCCACATGGCAGCTCACAACTGTCTGTAACTCCAGTTCCAGGGGATCTGACACCTTCACACTAATGCACATAAAATAAAGTTATTCTGTATATGAGTTTTCTACCCATATTTATATATGTGCACCACATTCATGCAGTGACCAAGGTGGACAGAAGAGGGCATAAAATCCCCTAGAACTGGAGTTACAGATGATTGTGTGCCACGTGGGTACTGGGAACTGAACCCAGGTCCTCTGCAAGAGCAGCAAGTACTCTTAACTGTTGAGCCATCTCTCCAGCACCCCCTCTTAAGCTTTAAAGTTCACTTATATGTGTGTGTGTTTATGTGTAATGGGGGTGGGGTTGTGCATGTATGTGCCTCGGAGAACATGTGAAAGTCAGAGGACAGCTTTATGTGTGGAGTTGTGTGTATGGGGGGGGGTATACACATCTAGATGTGTTATGGGGGGGGGTTCCAGGGATTAAATTTGAGTCCTCAAACTTGAGCAAGTCCATTTTCCCACTGAGTCATCTCACTAATCCCAACTTGGAGATCTAGCTAGAATTATCTTTCCTTCCCACACACAGTTTTAGCACTGTGGCCAGAGTGCTCTAATTAATAGAGAGAAGGGTGCTTGGAGGTGAGGTTGGGGTGGGGCAAGGTGTCTCAGCCCTCTCATCCCAGCTACTTGGGCATCTGAAGCAGTAGGACCATGAGTTCAAAACATGCCTAGGCTACAGAGTGAGTCCAAGGCCAGCCTCGGCCACTTAGTGAAACCCTATGTCAGAATACAAAACATAGAGGAAGGGATAAAAATCTAAGGTTTAGCTGTGCAGAGTATAAAGAAGCCTGCATTTGTGTAAGAGGGAGAACTCAGTCACCAGCATGGAATGTGGGAACAGAACAAAAGAGGTTCCCTGAACCATCTTGTTCTAGGGATAGAGAGAAAGGGGGAAAGGAAGGAAAGAGGGAGACAGGAAGGAAGAGAAGGAGGGAGAGAGAAATCTCTAAGTAAAGTAAAATTTAGGATCTGTGTTTTAAGCATCTGCCCAAGTGGGCAATGCTGTGTCTGTTTATGTTCATAAACATGACCTTCAAAAGGCTTCATTAACATTCCTCCTCCTTTAGGTGTAGAATCAAGTTAGAACTCTCAGGCAAGATGAGCAAAGACTTGGCGGGTCCCTTTTCACAGGCTGTGTGGGGGAGGCTGATGGTTCTGTCTGATTACAGAGGCTGCTGGTCTGCCTGGAAGAATCCATCTATATCCACAACATTAAAGATATGAAGCTATTGAAGACCCTCCTGGACATCCCCTCAAACCCAACAGGTGAGAGCCAGCATGAGTACGGAAACCCTCCTCTCCCCAATGTGAACATGCTTCATTCCCAAGCTGCATTTTCACATCGCCTGAAAAACCTGAGCCCAGGGTATGCTTTGGGGGTCTTAACGGTGGTTGAGTTGAAGATGTATTTGAACAGTGACAGATTCGAATTATGAAAATCCGTAGTCCCTGTGGGAAGGCTGTGCNGCCTGCCTGGTAGCCCAAAAGAAGCATCCATCTTCAGGGACCCATGTAAGCTAATGGGCCGGGGCATGTCAGATAGATGCGTGGGAGATTTCATGCATCCGATGTTGAAAGGTGTTTACCCCTAATGAATTTTTGTGACTGTTCATTACAGAGTAGGTGTGATAATTAGAAGCAAGTTTTGACTTGGTATGTCTGCACAGTTAGTTAGCCAGACCATCTGAACTACAAAGGAGGTGTTTTCTTATATGATTTTTAAAAATACATTTCTCAGCATGGGTGATGTGCTAGGATATTGAATTGGGTTAAATTCTCAGAATTTAACATTGTGTGTCAAATTTCTGGTGTTTGAGATCGGAAGAGTTTGGATGTGTTAGGATGAAGTNGCAGATGATGGGCATCTTCTGAACTCTTTGAGCTGAAAGTGAGGGACAATGAATCTCTTCATCATGGTGTGGAGAGTCATTCCCCAGAGCAGTCTGTGTCTCTAACAACCCAGGCCAATACTTACAAGTCATGGGGCCGGAGAGATAGCTCAGAGCTTAAAGCATTTGTTGCCCAGCACCTACATGGAGGTTCACAACTATCTGTAACATAGATACCCTCTTCTGAGAGCTGCAGGCACTAAACATACAAATATATAGGTGCACATACATACATGCAGGCAAAATATTCATATGTATGAAATTTTAAAATTAGAAATATTTCAATGATAAAATTAATATTTTGTTTTTAAGAATCTGTGTTCTAACTTAGTGTCACTAAATGACTACTTCATTTTACTGTAAGTTTCCCAATTCCATGACTTTCAATGCAATTTCAGAATCTATGTTGCCCCACACAAGTGGGTGGGGCTTTTTGAGCCCGGGGTTCCTTGTTTGCCATAAGGATAATGAGCTAGCCATCTCACAGTCTAGNCTAGGCACTAAACCAGGGAAGGCTCACGAAGATGACCAGCACAGGGCTGGCTGCTAAATCCTCCCCTTGCTTGGTTTCCCTCTCTTCTCGATGATTTAAATATCCTTTGCTGTTATATAGGGCTGTGTGTACATGTGCGTGGTCCTGGGCGTTAAACCCAGGATCTCACACATGCTTGTTGGCACATTCATGAGCACCAAACTACTCTTGTTCCCTCTAAGATGCTAAGACCAGCTGGAGAGATTGCTCAGTGGTTAGAACTTACTGCCCTTCCAGAAGATCCATGTTCAGTTCCCAACACCCACATGGTCACACACAACCCTCCATATAACTCCAGTTCCAGAGAACTCCAGTTCCAGAGTATCCAATGCCTTCTTCTGATTTCCAGGGGCACAAGGCACTCATGTAGTATACATATATGCAGGCAAAATACCCATGACATAAAAATAAATAAGTAAAAATAATTTTTGAAAAAGATACTAAGGCCATTATGAAGTTCTGAGGGAGGCTGGAAGTGGTGGTGGTAAAGTACCTGGCTGGCTGCCCAAGACCATGTGTTCCATCCCCAGCACTGAAGAAGAAAAGCATAAAGCTCCGAAAGTTAATGACATTTCACCAGTGTCTTAGTTAGGGCTTCTATTGCTGTGAAGAGACACCATGACCACAGTAACTCTTATAAAGGGAAACATTTCATTGGGGCTGACTTTTCAGTTCAGAGAGGTTCAGTCCATTATCGTCATGGAGAGAATCATGGCAGCATGCAGGCAATCATGGTGCTGAAAAAGGAGCCAAGAGTTCTACATCTTGATCTGCAGGCAACAGGATATAAGATGAAAANTTTTTTTNAAGATTTATTTATTATGTATACAGAAGAGGGCCCCAGATCTCATTATAGATGGTTGTGAGCCATCATGTGGTTGCTGGGAATTGAACTCAGAATCTCTGGAAGAACAGTCAGTGCTCTTAACCTCTGAGCCACCTCTCCAGCCCGAAAGATGAATCTTAAGAGGTCTTATTAATAAAAACCATGGAGCCAGGTATTGGGGTAAATTCTGAAAGAAAGACAGAACAAACCACAGCCAACCTCACCTTGCCAACCCCTCAGCTGATCTTGTTTCCTCAGACTGCAGGCTTCTGAGTCCTCACCCGAATGAATCTCAGCTGAACTGCTAAAAGCCTGAAAGTTTAAGAGGCCTCTAGTTTCTGGTTCTCACGCCTTATAAACCTTTCTGCTTCCTGCCATTACTTCCTGGGATTAAAGGCATGTGTCTTTCCCAAGCAAGACATAGATCTCGAGTTCTGGGATTAAAGGTGTGTACCACCATGCCTGGCTCTGTTTCCAATGTGGCCTTGAACTCCCAGAGATCTAGATGGATTTCTGCCTCCCNAATGCTAGGATTAAAGGCGTGTGTGCCACCATTTTCTGGCTTCTATGTCTATCTAGTGGCTGTTCTGTTCTCTGACCCCCAGATAAGTTTATTGGGGTGCACAATATTTTGGGGGACATAATATGTCACTACAACAGGAAGTGAACTGTCACACTGGGCATGGCTTGCGCATATATGAGACCTCAAAGCCCGCCTCTATCATGAAAAGCAAGAGGCTGTTTGTGCCCTTGATGAAAGGGAGTAAGTCTTTTTTTTTATTTGTTTGTTGAGACAGGGTCTTACTATATAGCCCAGGCTAGCCTCAAACCCTCAGTCTTCCAGCCTCTTTCTCCTGAATGCTGGGATTAGAGTTGTGCATCCCCACCCCTGCCAAAACTAAATCAATCACTTTTATCTCAAGCAAAGTTAGAGCCAGGAGTTGTAATGCATACCCATAATCCAGCTTTCAGGAGGCTGAAGCAGAAGGATTACCCATGAGTTGGAGGCCAGTCTGACCTATATAGTGAGTTCCAGGATAGGTAAGAGCTACATAGTTGAGAGCCTGCTCCTTGCTCCCTGCTCCCCTGCAGAAAACATGAGAAACATTTCTTGGTCTCAGATAAACATTACAACAGGATTCAGAGATATGTTTATTAGTTCATCTAAAAGGCAAGTTAATCACAGCACATCCATTTAGATGCCTAATGTCCTTTTAGAGCAATAGCCCCAAATATTCTCAAATCTCAAATCTACAGTTCCCATTCCTGCTTCCTCTGAAGTGCCTTTTCATGGCAGTGAGCTAGGGTGATGGTTTCTGGCTTGTGGAGCTGCACGGAGTGGAGAGAGACTGACAAAATGTGTGAGTAAGACAAGGTCCATTCTGTGTTTGTGTGAATAGCCAACCTCTCTCTCTAGTCCCCCTTCATCCTAAGGGCAGCCCACTCAGCTCAGCACATCAGTTTGTCTCAGCAAGGCTCAGAGGACTCTGTACTGTGAAAAACATGACTCCTCAGATGCCCAGAGCTTCCTTGTATAAGTTCTTTGTCTTGTCTGTTTTCTATGGAACACTGCCTCCTGGCTTTAGAAATTCTTCCCTGGTATACAAGGAAGACAGAATGCCTTGTAAACTGGCCTTGCCACCCAAGTCTAGTGGCTGGGGGTCAGTTGGCTCTAAGGTGTTCCCTTCTTGTTTGGTGCCCAATGTCTAAGATAACTGTAAATATCCTTCCTTCTGTCTCTGTTTGTGTCAAAGATTTCAGGCTGTTTCCTTTGAAGAGTTGTCCAGCCTGGCTGAGTGTTAATTTCCCACCAGCCAGCAGTCTGTGCCCTGAGCAGTGAAAGGTGGAAATCTCCACGAAAGCTCTGCCAGTCATAGAACAGCTGGATGGGGCAGGAGGTCACAGACTGACCACCTCTGACAGACAGAGGGAATNTTCTGGATAACACATCAGTGTGTTCATAAAAGAGAGCTGAGGGTCATTGCCCAACACACCACCTTTCTNCAGATGGAAATAGTGGGGGCATAAAGAATCCCCCACCACCAGGGTAGCAAAAGTGCTTACAGGACATGGGTCAGTTCTCTCTCTTTGCTTTTCTTTTTTCTTCTTTTCTTCTGATTCTTTTGAGATAAGGTCTTGTTTACCCAGGCTAGCTTCAAACTTGCAATCCTCCTGCCTCAGCCTCCCAAGTGCTGGGCTGACAGGTATGTACCACCACACCACACCACACTCAGTGGATTTCTTGACTTTTTTTTTCCTGGAAATTGGAAAGCATCTTGTGTGAATGGTGCTAAGGCTGGAACCCAGAGGCTGGCACATGCTACACACACACTGTACCACTGAGCTGCATCCTCTAGCCCTGGCATTANTCAACCACNTTTTATAAACCAGTTTCAGTGAGCTGCCTAAAGTTGGGCATGCGATGTTGTAGATACTAAAGTCGGAAAGAGGGACATTGAAAGACTGTCTTACAATTCCAGCCATGCGGTATTGTTGGTTCTTGAGTTAATAACAGGCTCATCTTTTCAGATGTGGGAGAATTGTAGGCAAAAGATCTCAGTGAAATAGCAGCTCTTTATGAACATGGGCATCAATTATAAAACAAGGCCAGAAGCCNCATTAAAACCCCATGCCTGGGCCAGTGGGGTGGCTCAGGGGGGAAAGCCACTTGCTGTTAAGCCTGATCCCTGTTGAGCTGGATCCCTGGGACCCCACATAATAGAAAGAGAGAACTGATTTCCCACATGTTGTCTGTTGTCTGACCTCCACATGCATAGCATGGCACATTCATGTCTCCCCTGCAGCCCCTCCCAATAAATAAATGTAAAAACTTTAAAACCTCATGCCTACCTAGAAAAATGGCTTAAAGACTACATATTTAAATACTGGAAGGAGAGAGAACCCCTGAGTTTCAAAATTGGCCGCCTTTTTTTTTTCCTTTTTCTTTTCTCTATATTTTTGGGGCTTTGCCACCCTGCACTTTATACTAGAAAGTAATATCAAAGAAAGAGTCCACTTTGTTCCTAAAAAATGACTTTGTGTGGCACCAATGGCAGAAACAAAAGGCTCTGGGGTGGGCGTGGCTACGCCTAAAGCAGGTCTTCCTGCCTCCNNCCTCCGTGGTGCTTTGGGTGCTTTGGAGTCAGAGAGCACATCCTTGCAGCGGGTGGGATCCTCTGAGACCTAGATGGGGAAGGGGAAGGGACTCCAGTGAGCATGGCTGGAGTGCTTCCTAAGTCTGCACAGGTCTGCTCAAGATCCCTCTCTGAGGTCACGTGAGGTGCAAGCCCAGAAACACAGCTGTTGTAATAAGGGGTACATGTCACAGGACACCTGTCCTTGCCATTATCTTTTGTCCCTTTCTTGTTAGAATCCAGTGTCATCTAATTCTACACTGGGTGTGACAGAAAGTTCAAAGTTAGCTTGAAGTGTTCAAGCCTTTCTTCCTCCCTGGGATATTTATATCTTGACCTAAAATTCCAAAAGACAACTGTGAGTGGTTGCCCAAGGTTCTGCTTCAGGCCTCCTGGCTCCCTCAGCCACAAGGATGCTCTCTATAGGTTCAAAGGAGGGGGAGTAGGTTGTAGCTGGATCCTAAAGGCGCCCTTGGGGGGGGGGGGCATCAACAACACAGACACCGGAAATCCGTTGAAGGCAATTAACAAACTCCTTTGTTCAATAACAGGGAAGGCCTTATATACCCTCCTCCCAGCACCCAGTCTGTGTGGTCGTCCCTCATTGGCTGGGCACGATCAGGAACTCTGACATTGATCAGGAACTCTGACAGCAACTGTTGCTAGGTCCTCAGGCAGACTCTGCACAATCANGAATTCTGACAGTGACTAGGAACTCTAACAGCGACCAGGACCTCTGACAGCTCCTATTGCTAGGCCCTCAGGCAGACTCCAGGTTGGCTCATAAGGAGTATGTACATTATGTGCATGCCTTGGTAACTGGTCTGAGCCAATTTCCTTGTCCCTACGGGCCTGTCCTACTACAGTAGGTAAATGAAGGCCTGCCCCCTTAGAGAACAATGCCATCATGGGAGCCCCCTTCATTTCAGATGGAAACAGGCCTAAAAGAGCCAAGTTTACAGGGCACGTGCCTGTCCCTGTCACCCAAAGCGTCCTGNAATTCTGTACTTCCTTGAGAAGGAGACAGAAAAAAAGAGAGGCAGGGAGGGTAAGAAGGGTAAATAGAAAAGAGAGAGAGGGGAGGGTAAAGAGGGCGATAGCAAGGTGGAGATAATTAGAATGTTACATGTTTACATGAAATGATCATAATCACTGTATAATTAACACACATTGATAAAAATGATTTCTGCCACTCCCCCCAAAAGCTGTATTGATATATAATCCACATATTGTAGAATCCACTCGTTTAAAGTACACAGTTTGTGGCTGGAGAGATGACTCAGCAATTAAGAGCACTTGCTGTTCTTTCAAAGGACTGAGTTTGGTTCCCAACCCCCACTTCTGAAGACTTAACAACTGTCCATAACTCCAGCTCCAGGGAATCCATTGCCCTCTGTTGGCTTCTTCAGGTACACACGTGCTCATACATACACACACACACCCTACGCCACCCCACGCACATATGTGCGTGCACACACTTCCTCAGGTACCTGCCAACACATCACACACACTCGTGCACACACACACACACACACACACACACACACTCATATAAAAATTAAAAGTAAATAGAGTGCATAATTTAATAGACTTTAGTGTGTTCACAGAAGGGTATAGGCATTGTCACAATTTTATTACTAAATATTTTAAATGTTTTATTATGTTTATTCATGTGCATTTTATTACATTTATTTATACATACATGTGGAGGTCAGAGGGCAACTTTATGAGTCACTTCTCTTCTGCCATGAGGGTCCAAGGATCTAACTCAGGCTGTCAGGCTTGGCAGCAAGCCCCCTTACCCATGGAGCCCTCTCACCAGCCCTACATTTAATTTTAGAACATTCTCATTCCCCATCCCCCAAAGACATCCTGTGCCTCTTAGCTGTCCCCTCATATTCCCCTAGCTCTAGGTAACCCCTGATCTACTTTCTGTCACTGTAAATTTACCTGTGCTGACTGTTCATGTGGTCTTCTGTGACTGGCTTCTACCACTCAGTGCTCTCAAGGCTCATCTGTANTGTANCATGTATCATACTTCATTCCTTCTTATTGCCAAATAACATCCTGTTAGAAGGACATGGCTATCTTACCTACCCACCCCTCAATTGGTTCACATGGGTTGTTTCCACCTTTTAAAAAATTTCATCTCCCAATCCCTGCTTCATGGCCTTTCATTTGCTGGTTTGTTTGTTTGTTTGTTTTTTATAACCTACTGGGTCCATCGGTGCTGCCTATGGGAGTGTTGACTGAGGCTGTTGGCTTGGTCTTGTGTGGGTCTTGCGCAGGTCACCACAGCTGTGATGAGTTCATGAGTACAATGGTCATGTCATGTCCAGTAGACAGCATTGTATTGCACTCCTTCCTATCCTCTGGCTCTTCCATNCCTTCTGCCCCTTCTTCTGTGATGTTCTCTGAGCCTTAGGNTAGAGGGGTGTTCTTATAGATTTCCCAGTTTGGCCTGGGCACTCAATGGCTGCTGGTTCTCAGCACTTTGACCAGTTATAAGTCTGCCTTGTCTGATAACTGCAGAGAGATGCTTTTATGGCCAAGGTTAAAGCAGCACTNATTTATGTGTGTAAACATAAATATTTAGAAAGTGGTTTGACAACACGTCCATTCAGCAAGACCATAGTAGAANGTTCCCTAGAGGGCCTGTCACCTCCTGAGCTATGGNTATTTATACCAGGCATAANTTCCCACTGATAGAGTAGGCCTCAAATTAAATCCAAAGCTGTTGGCCACCCCCATAACCTTTGTACCGCTATTGCATTGATGGGCGCATCTTGTCTGGTAGGTTGGTATTATAACATGCAGGGTTCCCACTGGGTAATACTACTGATGACTTTTCTCCTCCAGATGCCTGCATAGTACCTTCTGGCACTATAAAAGCTAGGAGGAAGTTTCTAGGTCAGTTCCAACTTGATTTCTCTGTGTCCNGCAACCAATGTGTGTTGAGTCATCAGTAATAGGATCTTACCATCTAGTTATGGTGGGCAACCAAGAGTCTGTGTTGTTGGGGAGGAGGGCCTCAGGGGCCTCCCTGATCAATTACTCACAGGGAGGTGTCCCATGCCCAACATTGAGATTCTTATTTAATGACCTGTCTTCTAGGGGAAGTATCATCCACCCTGCAGGGTAGCTGTATTCAAACTCCTCCTTTAAAAAATGTTTTAAATTAGTTCACAAAGCTGTGGGTTTCCATACATCCTTAGTTTTGGCTAAGCTACCCCCAACTCACCCTTCCCCTGGATTTCCAGTTTTTGATTGTAATGGATATTGTTGATNTAACCATTCATATGTAANTTTTTGTGTGGACATTGATTTTATTTCTTTCTGGNGTATACATGAGAGTAGAATTTCCAGATCTTGTGATAACTGTGTTTAACTTCTGAGGAACTCCCAGGCTGCTCTCCAACACACTGCCCCAATTGGTATCCCTGTATACATCCTTCCANTTTTTCCATCTCTTCATTAGCATTTATTAGCTTCCTCTAAAAAGATGTTTTTATGTATATNGGTATTTTGCCTGTGTATATGTATGTGTGTGTATCATGTGTGCCTGGTGCCAGTGGAGGCCAGAAGGAGGTACGAGATTCCCCTGGACCTGGAGTTGGAGACAATGNGAACATGTGGATACTCTAAGTCAAGCCTGGGTCCTCTAGGGGAGCAGCCAGTGTGACCTTAACTGCCAAGCCATCTCTCTAGTCCCTAGCTGCCTTTTAAATTGTAGCTATCCTAGTAATTATGAAGTGACTACTCACTGTGTGTGTGTGTGTGTGTGTGTGTG
>LZPO01055073.1:159975-170806 GCA_001675575.1 Neotoma lepida
ATGTGTGACAGAGAGAGAGAGGGAGGGAGGGAGGAGGATAGTGGTGGGTGTGGAGGTTAGAAGACAACATCAAGTGTCCTGCTGTGTCACTCTCTGCCTTCCTCCCTTGAGATAGGGTCTGTCACTGAAACTGGAGGTAGGCTGGTGGCCAGAAAGCCCAGTGATCCTCCTGTCTGTGCACTCCACAGAGCTGGGGTGACAGATANACGAAACTGTGCTAGGGGGNTTGTTTTTGTTTTTGTTTATTTGTTTGTTTTACATGTATCTTGGCTCTGGATCCAGGTCCTCATGCTTATAAAGCAGCATTCTGTCCAGTCCCCCTCATTATGGTTTTAAGACTGCTTTATTCAAGCCCATATACTCAGAAACCCTCATAGATATCCCCTTATTTGTAAGATCTTTGGTTTGGTTCTCAAGNTCTTCTACACTTTGGATCTCANTCTCTCTCCCACCACTGTACCGGCACCCACTGGAGCCTGGGCAGTCTCCTCTCCTTCTTCCATTTCTCAGGGCCAGAGCACCTCTGTCTTTCCAGCTGCCTTTGAAATTACATTTGGATTACAGAGAACTCAGATGGGGGCTTGGAGTTCACAGAGCAGAGCTGGGAAGGTGCGTGTGGCCTCTTATGATGCCATTGACCCCAAGTGACCTTATACAGGTAGGGGCTTACATCTGTGCCAGCACCTGCAGTCGAGGGTGCCCAGCCAGCCTCCTCCTGGAGTTCTTTGTAGGGAGAGATAAGGACAGAAGCTTGGGTGCACACTCAGGGAGGCTAGAGTAGGAAGCAGGACNTAGTTTGAAGTCATGTTTGACGGTTTTTTCCCTCTCTCATCTCCTCCNCTACAGGATAGGTAAGGAGTCTTTTAGCCTGGTCTAAAGTTTTACAAATTTTTTTATAAGAACCCACTAAATATGCTACTATATAGTCATATAATTATAATCGTATAATCTTCTTGAAGATCCTTGTCACTAGAGTTCCTACCTTGTATGNCTATTAATCTCAGTTATTGTTGTGAAGAGCCTCTGGTTACATGCTCAGGGACAACCCCTCCCCAGAATTGCCCTATAATAAAAATGGCTTCTCACTTCAGGAGTCTGATTAGCTTCCTACATTTCCAGAAGATGTTGGAGCATTTTACATCCAATATATCCCAATGCAAAAGTCTCTGTCAAAGGCCAAGCTCACTGTCTCAACCGAGATGCGGACCTCTGCCCCCGAGGCTCTGCTCTCCTGGTCAGAGCAGACACCNTGCTGAGAAACAAGGTCATTTGCGTTTCCTGTCATCCATCTTGAAGTTCTTGGCTAACTATTTAATCACTCTCAGAGGCTAAAGCACACTGCCCTCTCCCCCTGGGAAGTCCTGTTTCAGTTGTGAGTACACNCTCATGGAGTTCTAGAGGGGAATGGCATTGGAAGAGAGGGAGCTGCTGTTTCAATGCCTTGGGGAGAAAAACGTGGAGAAGAATATTCTTCGTATTCTAAGTTTTGATTACTTAGCAGTGAAGGGGTCACTGCCAGGGCTAAGTTGGGAAGTCTCCTGCAAACTTCCTTGATTCAAATCCTTTGACCAGAACGGGGTTTCTTAAATTTTTCCCATTAGCAACCCGTTTTGGCCTCAAGAAGTTTTGCTTTTTTTCTTTTTTGGTTTTTCAAGACAGAGTTTCTCTGTGTATTCCTAGTTGTCCTGGAACTCGCTCTGTAAACCAGGCTGGCCTTGAACTCACAGAGCTCCACNTGCCTCTGCCTCCTGAGTGCTGGGATTAAAGGAGTGCACACTAAGCCTGGCTGGCCCAAGAAATTTTTGCATGACCTCAAGCATATTTGTATGTAAAATATGTATGCATATCAAACATTTGCAGATAATATATTGTACATTTGTTTTAAAATAATTCTTGGGTATAATAACATTTATTGAAAACAATAAAATTTTCATACTAATGACAGGGACAGGCTTGTTTCTTTTTACATGAGTAATTAANTCTCGGCTGAACATGTGATATTGCAGGATGTTTTTCAGAATTCATCAATAATTTATTTTATAATTGTTAGTGCCAAAAGCACTACTTCATATAAATGTGTAATACAAACTGGCAGACTTATGATTAGGACCATTTCATAAGTTTTGTCCATATCCCAAGCCAAAGTTCATTTAACCATTTTTAAAAGAAATTCAAATCAGCAACCCNNACAGCAGTTTCTAAAATCAACAGTTCTAACACAAAACAGTATCAAGGTATACCAATTTGATACTAACATTATGAGGAATGTAGGAAGACATTAAACATTTCTGTTTCCNGTTAACTGTCACTTTTCTGTAATAGCAGGAAAGTCTGTGTATGGTGAGAACCCTGCCGTTCATGGCATACAGTACTGAGCCAAGGTGCTCAAAGGCTGTGTGTGTCGGTGCTGTGTGGTGTGATAGCATGCACGCAAAAGTGTGTGCCTGTTGTGTGTTCAGAACCAAGGTTGTAGTCACCTCAGTCCTTACGTGCTTCACTTCGAATTAATNTTTGCCTGTTGTACNTTCAGAAACTTTTTAATGTTGCCAACTTTTTGTGACCCCCTATTCAGTTACATGACTCCCTGTGTGAGTGACAACNTAGAATTTAAGAAACCTGGGATTAGAATAAGCTACAGAAATACTCAAAGATGTTCCTCCCCTCGCCAGCAGGTGGCGCTCTAGACACATGGTTTTAGGGGCCCTTTCTAGCCAANCTCTTTTCTCCTCNACCTCTGTTCTTTGCCAGGTCTTTGTGCCCTCTCTATCAACCATTCCAACTCCTACCTGGCATATCCTGGAAGCCAGACTACAGGCGAGATTGTTCTCTATGATGGAAACTCCCTGGTAAGTTCACCGCGGTCCCTGGTGCACCAGCCCGCTTGCTCTGGCCAGCTGGTGAACAGACTTAGATAAGGAGTCTCTGTTGTGGTGAGGTGAGCTGTGTGGGGGAGTTCTCTGGTCACAGCAGTTGGATGAAGGAAAACAAGTGATATTTGTGTTGAGGCTCACAGTACAAGTCAATATCACTGTGAGGCAGGTGCTGGAACAAGGCAGAACACCTGCCTAAAGTGGGATTAATGAGACAGCACACAGTCCTGTATTCCCTGCCCACCACTCCCTGCAGCCTCGTAAAGCACCACAGAGCAGGGCAGGGGCACTCTGGGAAACCCCTGAAGAAGAAAGCACAAAGAGCCCCTAACAGCCTGGCTCTGTATCAGGCATACGGCTGGTCATCCACCTTCCCAAAAGCAGGGCAAGGAACAGACATGAGACACTCCCCCCCTCCTCCACTCACCACCCCCNCACACACAGAGGTCAGGGAATGTCACAGAAGATGGTCAGGAAGGACATAAGGCCTGGAAGGAAGGATAGATTGCTATAGAATGCTGTCTTCTGGGCATAACGTGACCCTCAGGCTCTCAGCACCCCGCACCTGCGCTGGACTGAGCCTGTCAGCATTCTGTCGTGGAAGTCGAGGTTCATGAGAGCCAGCCCCATATAGGCTATTAATTTGCTGGGGGGAGGGGGTAAACATTTTCTGCAGTAGTATAGCTAAGTTGTCGGTGCCCCTGTAAGTAGCCCTGATTAAATTCACTGGAGACCCTAAACAAGAGAGGAGTTGGAGGAGAGAATACAACTAGCAGAGCTCCATAGAAAGGACTTTCAGCTTAGATGCAGTGGCCCAGTGGAGAGCAGGGAGACAAGGCAGAGAGTGAGGAGGGAGGGGATTCCTCTTCCCTCTTTACCAGCATTGATCTCCACTTCTCCCCACACCAACAGAAAACAGTGTGCACCATCGCTGCCCACGAGGGAACNCTGGCCGCCATCACCTTCAACTCCTCGGGCTCCAAGCTAGCAAGTGCGTCTGGGAAAGTGAGTGTGCTCTGGCTTCTCCTCCCATTTGGGGGCTTGCAGGATGCCGAGGTGCCCAGATTGCTGCCTGAGTGTGCTCTGGCTTCTCCTCCNGTTTGGGGGTTTGCAGGATGCCGAGGTGCCCAGATTGCTGCCAGAATTGTGATGGCCATGTGAAGACTGACTGGTCTGTAGGTCTGCTCAGAATTGGTTTCAGAGTGAGANTATCTGAGACCTGCCTGTTGTGGTCTGTCAGTGAATTTGTCATATCAAACGGTGACATTATGCAAGATGCAAGATACTTTGCATAAAAACTTGTGGTCTTATTGAGAAATGCATGTGCCTGTTGTCCCCAGATAAGGATAGATGTTACATGTGCCTATTGTCCATAGATAGGGAGAGAGATTGGACTCTGTTGACCAGAATAGAGAAAGTGACCAAGTTATATTTCAAATGCCATGCAAAGCAGATGTATTTTGACAAGCAGAGATAGAATAGTCTAAAAATCAGAACAGTTTGTGACCACACACACTCCCATGCATACACTGAAAGAGACTTGGGCAAGAATAGGAAGGGAAGGACAGTATTTAACGCATGTTCCAAGAGTGCTTATTGGGCACATATACAGATAAAATGCCCTTGTGCCCAGTGCTTTGTGCTTCCTCCTCAGAGACAGGTATTCAAAACCAGTAAAGCAAACTGCCCTGGAAAGGGACATTTCTGTGTGACACAATTGTGGTTGGGAAAAGTCCACCCGCTTTCTCTTCCAGGGCACTGTCATCCGAGTGTTCTCTGTACCTGACGGGCAAAAACTCCATGAGTTTCGTCGAGGAATGAAAAGGTCTGTGCTCAATGTCAGTCCCATTTTAAAATCCTACCTGGCAGCCATCTAGGGGAGGAGAGAGGCAGGCTCTGTGGCCTCCTCTCCTAGAGATTAAGGTGCTTTCCGAGTAATTCACTCAGGGCTTCACTGGGGGCTTTCTAAAAACTGAAGTCAGAGTAGACTTAATGCAGGATCTGGCAGTCAGGGTCTTTTGATTTGTCCATGGGAGGCCAGCATGGGAGAAGGCAGAGAGCCAGCGAACCACAATCCAGAAACAATTTCTGCTTCCTTCCACAAATGGGAAATAAAGGGCCACATCAGATGTCAGTGACTGAGACCTTTCTGGNTGTGGGTTTTGTAGCTGGATCTGTTGAGAGCAGCTGGGAGATGTCCCATGCTAAGAAAGCAGGTCTCCCATCCACTGGCTGGGAGAAAGAGCCAGGCCGTGTGTGTGTGTGTGTGTGTGTGTGTGTGTTTGTACCTAAGACCATGACTCTCCCTGAATCTCTCCCACATTGCTTTTTAAATATGAGTAGCATAACATTGGAGGGGTTTTAAGCCTCTTCAAGGCATGTTTTCATTTCCTCGTATAGCTGCTCTTAGAACTGTGAGGAGACAACCCTCGCTGTCCTGGCTTATTGGCCTGTGTGTTGCTGTCTCTAGGTATGTGACAATCAGCTCTCTAGTGTTCAGTATGGACTCGCAGTTCCTGTGTGCCTCCAGCAACACGGAGACCGTGCACATCTTCAAGCTGGAACATCTGACTGACAGGCAAGTGCAGCCCCTGTGCAGAATACCTACCAGCCTGAAGGAACAGGTCCCCGGTTATCCTGCAGGCCCTGGCGCTTCACTCCTCAAACCTGGTCCTGCTACGGTGCTGCTGTCACTGTGGTAGAGTGTGCGCCAGCAGAAGGTTTTGGGGTGTCCCGCACAGAAGCCAAAGTCTGGGTCTACGATCCTGAGTTTACATCTCAACTCAGCCCCTTTGGAGCTGTGAGATTCTGGGAAGCTTGTTCAGTCTTCAGAATCTCACTCTCCTCACCCGTAAAACAAGCATAATAATTGTGTGCTGCACCTTAAGCTTGATGTGCAGATTCAGTAAGTTCGTTGTTGATATAAAGCAGTTTGTGGCGTGCCGGACACTAGCCGTGTTAGCCAGTGGAATGACAGCATATTTAGTGTCCGTGTTGCCACCAGCGGTGACTGCTTTACAAGCATGTTCCTTCTGTGGGGAACCCTGACACTCTTAGTATTAGTTCCCGTCTCATCTCTGTGGCCATCATACCTTCCAGAGAGTACAAGGGGAAGAAAGGTTTCATCAGATTTCAACCCATCGTGGTGGGGAGGGGATGGTGGGTTTAGGGGGGCAGGAGTGTGTGACTGTGGCAGACCAGGGACAGATATGACCTTCAAAGACCCACTCCCTTGGGACCTACTTCCCATAGCCCAGTCCTCACCTCCTAAAGGCGCTGCCACCTTGAAAACAGTGCCACCAGCTTCAAAACATGAACCCAGACAGGACTTTTTTTTTTTTTAATTAAACCTAAGATTCTTATTCTGCACTCTTTCCTCATATTTTATCTGCTCTCTATACTGCTTCACAGTCTCCAAATCTTCAGTGGCTTGTGAAGCTTTTCTGCCTGTGGTGGCAGCCTGGGCCCTAGAGGCCCACCCAGCCCTTACCTTTCACCACTGAGGTGCAGCAGCCAGCCAGTGCTCCTAAGACCCCCTCCCCACAACCTCCCACCCAGTCANTCATCAGTGTTTAAAGTAGGAAACTCATCGCCATTTCCAAGCTCTGCTCTGAGTGAATGGCTAACAGTGGCCAAGGGGCAGAATCTTGAGTTCTCAACTTGTCTGTGAAGTGTGGGTCTGGCTTGGGCAGAATGGCTTCCATTTGTAGCTTAGTCCTGCCTCACTGGCTGTCGCCCTTGTCCACGCCCTTGTCATGTTTCTATGTAGCCTCACTCTTCACAGCTCTCTTCTTAACCATTTGTGGTGTGAGATAGTACACACACACACACACACACACACACACACACACACACACACACACATCCACATCTCCTCACCTCCAGAAAGGGAAAGCATGATAACTGAAGTAACAACACCACTAAAAGCCAACTTCATGAACCAGTGAGTTTTCCTGGGGATACTGACAGGAGTCTGAGTGAGGAATCACTTACAGGAGCAGAGATGACTCAAATGCAGCTACATTATGAAAAGGCCACCAAGCAGGGTGATGGTTTACACAAGTGGTATCCCCAGAGAAATCTCCTTGGGGCAACTGGGCCGGTCACAGTCCCTTCCCCCCGCACAGTTTAGTGCTTCTGTAAGGCCTTCAAAAATTTTGCAAGTTTCTGCCTTCCCAACGGTGAAGGTTTATTCACCCCCAAGTCTCATGCCCCCCATCCCCTCCAAGGGAGAATGTTTCAGTGCAGAGGGATCTGCCATACAGCAGCTGCTCATCTGGGTCTTCTTGCTGGAGCAATCTTCTGGAAGTGCTCCTTTGAACATGGCTCCTCCTTCTCAGACTCCTTTATTCTCTTTTCCCCTTGATAATAAAATCCCAGCTCCCTGTTACCTGCAGAGTCCAGCAGTCACCACCCCNAACCCCTCCACCTCAGAGACACCATCATTAGAGAAGCCATACAAGTCCCATATGCTTGTCTGCCTGCTTTCTTCCCCTGAGGAAGCCTGCCAGGGGGTTCAGTGATTGTTCCTGCATTCCAAATGAGGAAACAGAAAACGGGATGCTAAGGACCCTCATCTACCTCTCTCTGCTCTGTGGTCCTCTGTGGCTCCTGTCTGGACCNTGTACTTAGCTANTCAGATTCCTTTGCTTTTTATACATCTGTGCTGTGTCCCAACCTTAAATGTAAAGTCTTTATGTTATTCCTCTTGATAGACCCTAACTCTGAGCACAAGGCTCTAGGACTGTCAGTACAGGTATGTCTAAAACAGTCCCTTTCAGTCAAGCACGTCAAGGCCCAGAGAGGTTAGTCTGAATGAAGACCACATGGCCAGTTGGTAACAGTGTGAAATGGGCCCAACACTTCTGAGCTCTATATCCCACCAGGATCAGGTCTCACCTACAAGTGGCCGCATAGCAGATGCTCCCTGGTATGGGACACCAAGATGGCAGTGTTACTCATTCATGGACCTCCTCGGAGACCTTGAGATGAAGTTCAGTGAGTGCAGGGTACCTCCCAGATTCCCATGGTGCACCTGAGCATTGTGAATGCTGGGTACCTTCCAGAGCCATAATGAGACACTACGCTGAGTATCTTGCCTGGAGGCTTGCTTCCTACTCAGTCTGGCTCAGGAAGCCTTCAAAGGGTTCTGTCTGTTCCTCCCTGAACCCCATTTGGGCTTGTGAGCTCCTTTTACAGGGTGCAGATATCTCTTCCATCTGAATCTCTACCTTTGTCCTCTTTTGGAAATCTAGGAATCAGACTAATGGTCAGAAACACTCTTCACTGTAAGAAAGCAGTAGCACAGGGAACCTCTTCCCAGGNTTACAGGCTTCTGAAGGACATGCAGGTCTTGATGCTCTTTCATTGTTATTGCTGGAATAATGTGTCTCTGTGGCCGGAACACTGTGCTCAGGTACAGCCTCTGCCTGCTGAGGCCAATGCTGGACTGCAGCAATTACTGGCAAGGTGCCTGTGCCCACAGCCCAGGCCCACCCTTGCCTCTGTATTGCCTCCCCTAGCCGCCCAGAAGAGCCTTCCACCTGGAGTGGCTACATGGGAAAGATGTTCATGGCAGCTACCAACTACCTCCCCGCCCAGGTGTCGGACATGATGAACCAGGACAGGGCTTTCGCCACAGGACGCCTGAACTTCTCTGGGCAGAAGAACATCTGTACACTGTCCACGTACGTACAGTGTCACCANACTCACAGATGTATTTTCCCAGAATGCGGAGGCCCTAAATGTGTGAAAAGAAAAAAGACAGGACTGGGAATATGGCTCAGCGGTTACGAGCCCTTACTGCTCTTGCAGAGAACCAGGGTTCAGTTCCCAGCACACACACCTAGTGGCTCACAGCTGTCTTTAACTCCTGCTGGGGGGGTGGGGATCTGATGCCTTCTTCTGGCCTTTGCATGCACTGCATTATGTGGTGCACATACAGACAAGCACACACACATATACACATAAANAAAAGCAAAACAGCCCCAAGAAAAGGGCGAGCAGAATCTGTTTGCTGGTTTTAATGTGGATTCTCAGGGGGCAGCTGGGAGTTGACACATAAGAATCAAATCTTGGTCCCAGTGACAGTGCCTTACAAACAATCTTTGTTTATGTAAGATAAAATAATGGAGTTCCAGCTTGATAGCCTGTGTGGCTGACAAGTGTCTTAATTTAATAAGCTTAGGGGCATTTGTTAAAAAACCAAAACAAACAAACAAAAACTGTGAGCTGGGCATGGCAGTACACATCTGTAATCCCAGCACTCAGGAGACCTAGCCAGGGGCTTTGCAAATACAATGCCAGCCCAGAATANGCATCAAAATCCTGTCTCACAGACAAGAAAAGGAATAATTTTNGGGGCTAGGGAGATAACTCAGTCAACAAAATGCTTGCCACAGAAGCAAGAAGACTGGCNTTTGAGCCCCAGAGNCNGCATGAGAGAGCTGGGTGTAGAAGCAGTGTGCTTGTCATCCCCACGGGACAGTGGAGGCAGGTGGGTCCCTGGGGCTCTCTGGCCTAATCAGTGAGTACCAGGCCAGTAAGAGAAGGGGGCCCTCTGGCCTCTGCATGCATGNTCACTTNCATACATGTAAACACANATGTTTATAAACCTAGACGGTAAGCCAGCTGTATTCTGTTCCACTTTCCATCACTGTTGAAGTCAGAGACACATATAATATAGAGACCACGTTCCATCTAGGGACACCAATAAGCTGGCAGTAGCCTTCCACGGGTGCTGTTGTCTACATACATTACTTTTGTCCCATCCCATACAAAACCCAGAAATAATCCTGAGAATAGATGATCAGTTAGGGATGTAAAGGCATGGCCAGAAGTCCCAACTCTGGACCACCAGGCTAAGGNTTTTTCAAAGGCAGAAGTGCTGGACAAAGTAGGCTTTGCCAGCTGACACCACATCTGCAGCAATCTATCACTTGTCTCTTAGGATCCAAAAACTGCCGCGACTGCTAGTGGCCTCCTCCGATGGACACCTTTACATCTACAATTTGGACCCTCAGGATGGAGGGGAATGTGTCTTAATCAAAACCCACAGGTAAAGATTCTACTTGCCAAACAGCTGTTCAGGAACTGGTGTGCAGAGCTGTCTCTGTGTTGGGGACAGTGACCTGCTCCAGTGCTCTTGCTGCTCCTGCTCCCTCCTGGCAGTTTCTGCGGCAAGCTCCCTAGCAGGCTTTGCTTCAGCTCAGTCCCACTGTCAGGTACCCCCCAGCCTACTGTCTGTCCCCTTGGGACAGTGCCCANANACATAACATAATACTCCAANAGAGTTGTCCCCNTGCTCAGCCTGTCCCCCTAGCACAGCCCTTAAGAACACAGTGAANAGTCAAAAATGTTCACAGAATCAGATGTCAAAGTTCCTAAAATTCTGTGACGTATGCAGGCTGACCAGTGGTGGACTGGATACTGTGAGCTGCCACGGCACCTCACCCACAACCTTATGAGCATNTCTTGGCGTTCTTGCCTGAATGCACCAGAANAGCAAAGGGCGAGGCTTTGCTNACATATAAGGGATGGATCATGTTGAAGGTGCATGGCTGACCTGCTGGGGTACATGCTGATCTTACAGTGTCCTGGCAGGTCTGTAATTCACCCTCAAATAGCAGAGCGAGAACTACCTCGCCCTTTTCCGTGTGAAGGTGTTCTGGAGATGTGCTGCTCATTCCTCTATTCTTCCTCTTCCTCATTGCTGCAAGTAGTTTGCTCAGCTCAGGAACAGAAGAGAACAAAGAGAATGACCTCAGACCTTCCTTACCTCCGTCTTACGCAGCAACTGTAGCAAGGCCCAGCACATCTGCAGCCTCCACTGTGCCAGGTGAGCCGCCGAGGGGCCCTCCTACAGGGCTGCTTCTCCCCGCACTGTTATCTCGGGTGAGCATTCTCCGTTGTTATTTTCCTTGCTGGGGGGCCTGGTAATAGTCTTCAGCCTCGGGTCCTTA
>LZPO01055073.1:177617-189383 GCA_001675575.1 Neotoma lepida
TGTCATCCAAGATGGGGCATGGAAGAGCATGACTGGAATCCAGAAGTAGAGATAGGAATTCAGGCGTTCAAGACCAGCCTTGGCTACAAAGTGAATTGAGGCCAGCCTGAACTACATGAGACCTAATCTTAAAACAATTTAAAAAACAATAACACCAGGCACATGATGGATGGCTCAGCACAGAAAAATGCTTGCTACATGAGCCAAAAAAAAAAAAAAAAGTCAGATCCCCAGAACCCACACAAAGAATGGTACAGTGGCCACACATATACTTGCCTCTACATGTATGCCATGAGACACAGACCTGCAAATATACATCTCACACAGCAATAATAAATCTCTCTTAAGGCAAGAGTACACTAGTGTGCTTCGAACTACCATCCTCCAGCTAGCAAAATGAATTCTAGGCAACATATTTTAGCAAATCAATAAAAGCACTGTAGTGTTATAAGCAAGACAGGCAGAGGCTGGAAGAGACTCAACCCNGCAAGGAAGAAAGCCACACAGTATTGGACCGGGTTCAAAGTCGTGTCATGCCCCACCCCCACCCCAGGAGTGTGGAGCAGGCATAATTCTAGAGGAAAGCTGAGGCGTCTAAGGTGTCAGAGTTTAAGGTCACCATGAGTGATGAAAACTGACAGGTGGAATTCCAAGAGGAAGACAGCCGTAGAGTACAAGCAAGGAGCACTTGAAGTTACACAGCTTTGTAAAATCTTCAAAATCTCTCCTGTGAATCCTTGGCTGACCCCTGAAAGAATGCCTACTCAGAGAAAGAGAGCCCATCAGCAAAACTAGAAGACCAAAATAGCAGGTGCTTCTGGGGCCACAGGAAGAAAAGTCTGGAGTACTGTTATATGACAGCAATGAGCCAGGCATGGTGGTGCAAGCCTATAATCTCAACACTCAAGGGGCAGAGACCAGGAAACCAAGAGTTCCAGGCCGGCCTGGCCTACATAGTTCAAGACCATCCTGAACTACAAAATGAGACCCTCTTTTAAGAGGAAAAAAATAGATGTGGACAAGAAAAAGACAAAAAATGCCCCTCTTGTTCGCTACTGACATCTCCCCAAAGTTCAGGTGAGAAAGAGAAATCAGAGCCCGGGGTTTAGGGACTTTTCTAAACTGAGGACAAAATCTGAAAGGCAATTCCTAAGGACATAAAACAAACCCTTCCCAAGGTCAAGGGAATAAACTGTAGTTAATGTCCTATGATAATAAAAGCCAACATGCAGTAGTCCATCTCTTCAGTGTTTCACCAACAAGGCCCAATGCACAATTTTTGAACAACTACACAGGAGGCTTCTGGCTGCCACTATGGCACAGAAGCAGTGTGGAAGCCACCACTCCATGCAAAAGCAGGAGAAAATGCAACGTACTAAAACTGAACGGTTTCCATAAGCTCTGAGCAGTGCACAGATGGNGCAAACCCTTGCCCAAGGTTGACGAGGTGGTGGACAGAGAGAACTGTGACTTAGCACAGCAGAGACCTCTACTGGAGCAGTGCAAGGGGGAGCAAGGAACTCTTTGATAGCCAAATTCCAGGGGATCTTGTCATTGGTACTCCATGCTTTGTGGATGCTGTCATATTCTCTCTCCACCACTGGGTCTACAGAATCAAGCCCAAGCAAAAGCATTGTACCACTAAGCTGCATCCTTACCCTGGATGCCTCCTGCTTTTTGTGAATTTTAACTCCAGGAGCTCAGGCAGGTCTCATAATAAATGCTATGAAAAGTTCCATTGTTCCAGGTGCAGGAGAGGAAAACTATCATTTAAAAATACAATGAGGGGTGCAAAAGAGATTGGTTCAGTGTTCTTGANTGAACTCAGGACCATCAGTCCTGCCAGCAAGTGCCTTTACCCAGTCATCTGGACTGGCCACTAATTACTTTAAAGGTGGCAAAGGCTAGCTATGGAGATGTATCAGTAGGTACGATGCTTGCCATGCAAGTGTGAGGACCAGAGTTCAAATCACCTGTGCCCACACAAACAATGGGTGGTTGTGGAAGCCCACCTGTAATCTCAGCACCCAGGAGGCAAAGATGGTGTCTCCAAAGCAAGCTGGCCAAGCTAGTAGAATCAGTGAGGTCCAGGTTCAAGTGAGAAATCTTGCCTTACTGTATAAGATGGAGAGTAATCAAGGAAGATGCCTGATATAAAAACTTGTGTGTGTGCACACACACAAATGCTGAAAGAAAAGAGATGATTTTTGAAAAGAGGAGTAGGGAGGAAAACCAATGAGGTTCCCTAGTTCTAGGCTGAACACCAAAAGACTGGTTATCCTTCAAGGCCACTCCAAGTTCATGGCCCAAACATCATCTCCCCATCCTAGAACATATTGTTCTCCATCCTAATGGAGCACATACCCATTCACCTGCCTTTCCCAAATGCAGTCTTAAGTAATTAGGATGCAAATTCTTAAAAAGTTTGGGGAGGACCCGGAACATGGCAGCATCTCACCCTGTTTGCAGTTTCCCTCAGATGTAGGGAGAGCTCAGTGCNCCTGTCCCCACCCTAGCTCTCTTTCATATTTGGGATCGTCATTCCTGTCTGACTGTGATCACTTTACACAGCCCTATTACTTTATGGTAAGGTTTACGATTCCAG
Source organism: Neotoma lepida (assembly GCA_001675575.1). Lineage (NCBI taxonomy): Eukaryota > Metazoa > Chordata > Mammalia > Rodentia > Cricetidae > Neotoma > Neotoma lepida. The sequence continues at coordinate 180,223 of LZPO01055073.1, forward strand.
GATCGAGGTGCCAAGGGCTTTCTGGCAGGGCTCTCCCTGCATGAAGTCAGTTCAGCCTGGAGCGCCCATGCCTCTTAGATAATGTAATGTCAGGACTCTGATCCCCGAACTGCCCCTCTGAGACCATAGCAAAGATCTGACTATTTTGTCTGAAGTTTAGGAACCAAAGATTCTGGAAGCATTTCTAAGATCCCTGGAGCTGTGAACTCAAAGGGCTTGTTCTGGTTTTGCAACCACATTTTACACTCAGAAAATAAATTCTGTGTTTCTTTTTTTTTTTTAATGATATAGTTCTTTGAAAATCTCCAGCATGAAATAACTAAATCAAACTGAAATCTCCATTGAGTCCTAGCCAGAGTTTCTCATCTATTTTTATTTGGTTTTGTTTTTCTCCGATTAACTTCAAAATGTTAGAGCTCCAACTAAGTGAAAAATACTGGGACAACCATTTCAAGACCATGAAGAGTTTAATTTTTTTTTAATTTTAATTTTATTTGTGTGCACGTGTGTGCATACGTGCCTATATATATGCATGGGGGGAGGGTATGTATGTGTGCGTTTGTGTGTGTGTGTATGTGTGTGTGTGTATGTGTGATATGTGGTGTGTATGTGTGTGTGTGTATGTGTGATATGTAGTATGTGTGTATGTGTGATATATGGTGTGTGTGTATGTGTGATATGTAGTGTGTGTGTGTGTGTGTGTGTGTGTGTGTGTGTGTGTGTGTGTCCATGCCACAGCAAATGTGTAGAGGTCAAAGAACAACCTACAGATTGGCTCTTTCCTTCCACCATGTGGATGCGTGGAATCGAACTCATGTCAGCAGGCTTGGAAGCAAGGACCTTCACTCACTGTGGATGCCAATTTGACACAAACTGGAGTTTGGAAAAGAAAGAGTCCCCTCATTGGGAAAGAGGGAACCTTAATTGGAAAAAATAAAACTAAAAAATACCCCCATAGGATTGGCTGATATGTGAGGACCCATCCCACCGGGGATGGTGTCACTCCTGGGCAGGTGGTCCTGGAGGTATAAGAAAGCAAACTGAGCAAGGCCCAGAGAGTAAGCCAATAAACAACAATTTTCCATGTCCTCTGCCTCAGTTCCTGNCTTGAGTTCCTGCCCTGACTTCCCTCTGTGGTGAACTGTGACGTAGGATGTGTAAAGCAAATAAACCCTTTTCTCCCCAAGCTGCTTTTGGTCATGGTTTTCATCACAGCAGTAGAAAGCAGACTGGAACACCCACTAAGCCACCTCACCAGCCCCATGTGACATTTCTAAGATAGACACACAAGACAGTCATTGAGCGGACCAAGGAGCAGGGAAACGTCTGTTGGTCTGCTATGTAGACTTTTAAAGTCTACCTTCTGAAACAGTTTATTGCCAAGTAAATGACACTTTTTTTTTTTTTTTTTTTTTTTTTGGTTTTTCGAGACAGGGTTTCTCTGTGTAGCTTTGGTGCCTTTCCTGGAACTCACTCAGTAGCCCAGGCTGGCCTCGAACTCACAGAGATCCGCCTGCCTCTGCCTCCCGAGTGCTGGGATTAAAGGCGTGCGCCACCATCGCCCGGCGTAAATGACACTTTTAAGGGTCTCTGAGCTCCTATTTCATCAGCAGTCAAAGTGGCATGTAAAGCCTAACTTGGAGCAAACTGTTCTCTGTGTGGAAATGAGTGAAGAAGAAGAGGCCAGAGCCCTGAGCCTGCTGCAGGAAGGCCTCCTTTCCATTTTGGTGGGTCCAGATACCTTTGCTGGNCCCTCCTGCCAAACTCAGGTTCAGTCGGCACAGTCAGAGTATGGTGTAAGCTCCTCAAAGAAGAGAGCCGTACCCCCTCTCACAGGGAACCCCTAATGCACATGGGTGAGAGGCTCGACTCACCAGTAATGTAGAAGGCCTTGTGATGGTCCAGGCGAACAGTCTGCAGNCCTCCATACTCTCCAGCAGCCCCACTGTTGGGATGGAACAGTACCTGAGAAAGAGATGGTAGCTGCGGCTAAGAAAACCATGCTAGGCCAGCAAGATGGCGCCACAGGAAAATGTGTTTGATACACAAGCCTGATGACCTGAGCTCGATCCCAGGAACCCAAATAAAAGCCAGATGCAGTGGTGCACATGTGTATAATCTCAGTGCTCCTTCTGCAAGGTGGGAAGCAGAGAGAGAGTCAGCTAGAAGCTCGAGGGCCGACTGTGCTTGAGTATGACACAGTGTAGCACAGAACCAGCACGAGAGACCTCACCTCAGCAAAGTGGAAGGTCAGAACCGACTCTGAAAAGTTGTCCTCTGACCTCCACAGGCAGATGTGGCACATGAGCCTCCCCAAGGCACATACTACATACATACCTACGTACACATGAAAGGAAATCATGTCATGGTCTACTCTACCCCCATGTCCCTACCCACACCCCTAAATACTCAAGCACAAGCCTCTAGCTGATGCTGGCCAACTCCTGGCAGCCACTGTGAAATTTTCATTTCACTAGATGCTTAGGAGCATGGTCTACAANGCTGTGCAGCTGAAAGATCTCACGGGCCCAATGCCAGCACCATAATCTACAGGGTTCTNAGTGTCGGGGGTCGGTGCTTTTTAATTTCACAAATTAAATATTCCAACAAAGCCACAACAACACTTTAAACACCCCTCAGGGCCCTTCTCTGAGAGGAGCTTCTTATAGCCGCTTGGGTCATACACTCAGGAGTCCTACCTACAACTGCCACTCAGGTGCAGCACGCAGCCTGGAAATGAAGACCGCTTACAAATATCCCGGGACTTATGATGAAGCCCTGGCTCCTTCAGCCTCGGATTGCCTCTCTAACTCTCTTCAGCAAGAATGGCATAAGAACACCTTCCACCTCTGGACCTTTTATCGTAGTACTGGGGAATCGAACCCAGGCCCACACACAGACTAGGCACACACTCTGTCCTGAGCTATGGCTCCAACCCAAGCCTAGCCTGAACACAGACACCTATGACTCAGTCCTACTGTACTGCTGAGGAAATCTTTCCTGATTCAGTCAGACATGGAAGAATTACCCTGAAGAGCGGAAACACCTAATTCAGAGGTCCCAAGGGAAGGACTTGGTAGGAAATAAAAGACCAGCAACCTTGGTAGGTTGGTGGGTTTGGGCTGGAGACATGAGACTGCCCTGGTATGAATCATGTCCGTATATATTGCTGGGAAGGCACTTACATGATTCAAAGTTTCCGTGGGGCTTGGGGAAAAAATAATGAGAAACATCTGTTTGAGAGGGAAACAGTTTCAGTACCCTGAGAGGATGCTGCCCTGGGCAGGGCTCCCCCACACCTGCTGCTTCCCTGCCCCCCATCAACCCTACAAACACCCCCAGCAGGCTTCCTCCAAAGAAAGGAAGTCATTACTGAAAATCTCACTTCTTCCATCCCCAGAAAGCCACGCCTGTCACGGCAGGACACTGCTTTGTTTTCTTGAGAAGGGGGGCGGGGGCATGTGACATGACACCCTGGACNGACACAGGACATGGACCATCTGTGATATGCTTAGACCCCCAGAAGACACAGTCAAGGTCAGTCTCTTCAAACCATGGTATCATTTGGGGCTCAGTAACAGAACCTCCTGAAGGAGAGGCTGCCACATTCAAAAGGTGTAAGTGGCACCAGCAGAAACTTCCAAAAGCTAAGAAGCAAACCTGGGATGGNCTCTTCTTAGAGATGGGGGTGGATTTTGAGACACTCATATAAGCCACCCCGCTTGGAGCAGACTGTTGACAGCTTTCTTGTTTACGTCAACATAGGAAGAAGACTGTAAGCTTACACGCAATCATGGCTGAAAATATCTCCTCTCCAGACGTCTGTTCCACAGTTCAAAGCCAACTGACTTTATCTTCTGCAAATCTGTACAGACCTCTTGGTTCCTTTTTTTTACCTGTGTGCTGGTCTGCTTTGCTACATTTTTGTTGTTTTGTTAAGCATGGGAGTGCGACCCTGCACAGGATTATCTCCTGGGGTGTTCTCCTGTACCCCATCAGGCCGAGGTGTACACAGCTTCAAGTCTCCAAAAGCAGGGGTGGGGGAGAGGGGTGTCAATCATCCGCATGCCACGCTTGGTGACACATTTCACCACTAGGGGCCTCCCTATGAGAAGTGATGGATGTTCACGATTCCTCGATGTATAGCTTCTGGGTGTGCCAAACTGTTTACAGCCCACAGCTGGTCCCTATTGGAGTGGACTATGTAGCTGTAGAGGTATTGAGGAAACTTTCCCTTCCCTTCACTGACAATATTTGGACCTGGTCATGAAAGATGTGACTTGATCACTCATGATGTCACCACCTCCAGCTTCCATCTTGGAGTCAGGAGACTAGAAAGTGGGTCACTAGGTTCTGAAATGTGTACCCCTCCCCTCTCAGGCTCTCAGCCCTCTCTTTCTGGTTGCCCTCCCTGCCTATTCACGACCCATCAGTATCTGCAGAGCACGCAGCCAGATGTCAGCTACTGCGGGTTTGGAACATCACAGAGACGACCTTCCTAGAGGGAATGAAGTAGGTCATGAGATCATAGGTATGAAAACTAGCAGCCACTGTTTGCCTTATGCCTCCCATTCCATGGCCTTGGGAGGTGAATGAGAGGATCTGTGTGTCTACATTGTTTCTCTCTTCAGCTCTGGGCTACCCTCGCAATACAGAGAAGCCAGCTGCTGAGACACATCTGTGTCATGTTTTGAGCTGACTGTCTAGGAAGTTCTTTGGGCTTCTAGAAACTGGAATGGTTTGCTAAACCAACCCATATTAGTATCCTTCTAAATGGAGGATAGATCTGTGGGTGGATACAAATTGCATTTATTAAGAGGTACAAGGGGCTGGACAGATGGCTCAGTGGTTAAGAACAATTCCTGCTCTGGCAGAGGACCTGGGTTTGGTTCCCAGCACTCATGTTGAGGCTCACAACTGCCTGTAACTCCACTTACAGGGGATCTGGTGCCTTCTTCTGATGACTGTGGGCACTGTATACATGTAGTGCACACACACTCAGGCACACACAATGCACATAAAATAAATATTTTTAGAGGTACATACACACTATGTATATAGATGATGGATGGATGGATAGATAGATGGATGGGTGGATAGGTGAGTGGATGGGTGGATGAATGGATGGGTGGGTGGATGGATATATACAAAATCGTTTGCTTTGATCTGCTGGCCTCCTCTAAAACTATTACAAATCCAAGACAATTTAGTCTCTTCATTTCAACCGTTTAGGCCGACCAGAAAAAAAACCAAACCCAAATTCATGGCCATCAACTCGCCCTGTTCTTAAATTCCAAAGTGGTCTTCTCTAGAGTGTCTACATGCACACTGGAAGAAGCTGGTGCCCTGGGAGGCTGGGCACAGGACCCATGTGAAGANACTATCAGAAGCTCCTTGTAGGCAGTAGGCTGGCTGCCTCTTGCTAGGCCACAGATGTGGTGAGGAAATAAACAAGCCCCGACTTGGGTTAGATTACCAATACAGTGTAGGTCCCTTGACAGTGTCAAGACTTGTACCTGTTTCTCCCACTTGGTTCCTGGACCTCACCCAGTGAGGTTGCACAAATCTGATGCTAAATGAAGACGCAGCTCTGTCTGGGAACAGAAGTAAGCATGGGAAGGAGCTAGTGTCCACAGGCAGCCTGACCACGTCAAGAAGATCACTTCCTGGTGACACCAATTATTCTATTAGTAGCCATGGCAACAGACACTCAGGAGCACCTCTCCATGGAAGTCTTGGCTAACGCTGCTAGGGTCACACAGCACTTCCGGGCGGAAACCATCTTCCTGTGTCATGCTGTTCCAGAGGGCCAGGCCTGGAGACTTGGCAGCTCTACAGAGGCAGACGTTCAAGAGTGATCCAAGATTCCTTCAGAGGACTGCTCAGGTCTAATCTGCCAAGCCCTAGGAACTTCATCAATGTGTGCAGAAGTGCGGTGGTCCGCTCAAGACCCAGGTTCTGGTTGATGTGGGAAGGTACCTCAGCTCCCACAAGCACATCTGAACCACTCCCATGTGACCTCCTCAAAGACATAAATAGACCCTTTGAAGCATGGATCTCCTCCTGGTTTGCTAGGTGCTCACTGGACCTTACGCAGGGGTCTCCAAGCTCCTCCAGTCTCCACCTCTCCCCCCACTTCCTCTTCCTTTTAGTAAATGGAAAACACATGGAAGTGACAGGAAAAGCCCATCAGGACAGACATTTCCAGGCTACTATTTGGTACTTCAGAGCACTCTGAGGAGGGGACAGCAAGGATGGGATCCTGGAAAGTAGAAGCCCAGAGTCATTGCCAGGGGCTGCTAATTCAAGAACAGGCAGATAACTNCGATGGCATATGGTGGCATATCCCAGGACTCAAGAGGCTGAGGCAGAAGGATTGCAAGTTCCAGGTCAGCCTGTTGCAAGAGGGTCTTTCAAAAGTAAACAAGTAAACAACAACAAAACAACAGGATGCAAAGTGTGTGCTGAGCCTTCCCAGAGCAGGGAAAATGTTGGGAACATAGAGACCTTGCTGACTTCCATTCATTCATTCATTCATTCATTCATTCATTCATTGTTCATCCACTTTGCATGCACTGGATGCTAGCTGGGTACAGATGCTGTTAGGTACAAGAAAATTGAAATCTGAACCCAACAGATGGGACCCTTACCCCCCAGAGAGCTTCAATTCTAGCTGAGCCTAGAACTGCACAGACATCTTATCCAATAAAAACGTGCCGAGTATCCAAGTTATGTCAGAAAACTGAATGCATGAAGAAAAAGAAAATTAAGCCTTAGAGATAATAAAGGCTCACCATAACTCTACACTACGCCAGAATGTTAAATATAAATATAAATCTGGATTAGCAAAGCAAACTGAATTATTGGAGGCAGTTTGTCTCTGAAATTCATCCCTGGGAATTTTTGCAAAGGGTTTGCACGAGCCATTGGCATGCACCTTCTGAAGTGGTCATTTGTATCAAGGTAGCGGGTGTGAGATGTGAGACACAGCCCAGATACAAGCTTCCTCAACTTACCCTGTGTCCCGCCTGTGACCTGCCAAAGAGCACCTCAGAGGCATCAAGGCCATCGAAGTTCCGGTTTGGAGGCAAGCTGGCTCCTGCCAGGGCTATCACTGTGGGGAAGATGTCTAGAACGCTGCAGAAAGAACAAAACAACAGTTTGCCTCAACTCCTCCAACTGTCCCCGGCTCTCCTGTGACCAAACCCCACCTGAAGCAACCCAGAGCACAAGCAGACAGCCTCTCCTCCAGCCCGTGTTGTCTGTTTCTCTTTGAGGTTCTACCTGGATTTCTGCTACAAGAGGCAGGTGACAGCCAGGTGTGGCAGAGACTCAAATTCAGCTTTACCACCTGTCTCACATCCAATTCTGCAGTTTCGTACTCTGTGAAATGTGTGGTTTAATAGCAATAGCTGCCTCATAGGGCAGATGTGTGGGTAAAACACTCAGGGAAAAGACACAGGAGCCTGGCACTTGGTGGCTGTTTACCTTATAATTACTAACAGGGTCACACCATTGGACCCAAGGACTAAGAGTTGGCCACTGCCTTATCAGTGGTGGGGTGGCAGGTGTCTGCAAGAAAACACGCACTTCATTTTTCATTGCCTGAGTCTCTCACACATGAATATTTAGTCTTCAGCTGACGTATGTGAAGTTTTAGTTATGACATGTGAAATACTCCACTTCAAGGACTTGGTTTTACCTCTTTTTTTTGCCCATTACAAAATGGTGAATGTTTTATGAGAAAAAACTTAAAACATACAGAAATATAAAGAGAAAGTAACACATAACTAGTCTATCATTTTGAGGGTAACTACTGTTAATATTTATTATTTTAAGAATTCAAATTCGGGGGGCTGGAGAGATGGCTCGGCAGTTCAGAGAACTGACTGTCCTTCCAGAGGACCTGGGTTCAATTTCCAACATCCACATGGCAGCTCACAACTGTATGTAATTCCAATTCCAGGTGATCTGATGCCCTCACACAGGCATACATGCAGGCAAAACACCAATGCACATAAAATAAAAATAAAAATAAATTAACAGAATCAGATTCTTGTGTGCGTGCAGCATACGCATGTGTGTGTGCTTGCCCACATGTACACGTGTGGAGGTCAGAGGTTACACCANCTTCCTCCTCTATCACTCCACATCTTGTTTCCTGAGACAGGCTCTCTCGATACTTCAGCTTGACTGGCCAGTGAGGCCCCGTGATCCTTTTCCCTCCAGCACTGGAGTTCCAGATGTGCCTTGGTGTCCGACTTATACACGGGTGCTGGGGATCCAAACTCAGGCCCTCATGCTCGCCTAGCAAGAACTGTACCCCTGAGCCATCTCCTCAGCCCCACCCACTATTAACAGGTGGGTCTTGTTAATGTGATTTTATTCCTTTCTGTTTTGTTTGTTTGATAAGACAGTGGTTCATGTACCCAGATCAGCCTTGAATTCCTGGTCCTCTTGCCTCTGCTTTATGAGGGCTAAGATTACAAGTTTGTGTTATATGATTTTTTTTAAGTCATGTGGAATTTTATCACACTGCATCACATCTCAAAAGCCTACTGTGCTCATATCACCAGATGGGGTAGAGGGGCTGCCCTTTCAACAGCGCAGCTTGTAGAAGAGGCATGGGAATTAAGAGCCAGTGGGACTTGCCAGAGCCAGGGGGCTAGGCCAACATGAATTCTGTCATGGGTTACACTTTCCCAGAAAGGAAGTCCTGGTACCCAGAGGCTAGAACAGCATCAGAATTCAGGATCCTGGGTGGGAAGGCTCTCAGTGCCATATCTTCCCAATTCATCCACCCTAAGTTCTAGGGAGTGGCTCTCTGCCTTCCACAGCGGCTACAGAGAGGACCCACCACGCGCGTGGCAGCTCTAATGTGCCCACTTCCTTCCCTTCTCCAGGGCTCTGCCTATGACCTGCGGCAGANTCTCTCCNGTTGACTATGGGACAAAATGTTTCTATTTGCCAGCAGCTTCCACAGTTCACAAACCTGGTGGCTTATCTCTTGAGATAGGCACTCCAGGAACTGGCATCCCTCACNGGTGCGCAGTCAAGGCATGCAGAGTCAGCACTCAATAGAGTACAGAACAGTCTGGAAACCTGACCAGAGTCCAAGGTTCCTGCCACAAACCAGGAAGCAAAGAGGTCTACAGTGTGTT
>LZPO01055073.1:200649-219547 GCA_001675575.1 Neotoma lepida
AAAGCCCTTCCCCTAGAGGCCATGATTAGCTGGTCTGATGGGGTGGGGGGCTGGGGAGGTGGCACATCAATAGTTTACAAAGCTCTCCCGGTAAGGTAATTGGACAGGACTCATTTCCAGGCCAGATGGAGAGTCAGACACAATACACTTCCAAGCCAAATGCAGCGTGTGTGCTTTTTGTTTGTTTGTTTGNTTGCTTGTTTGTATGTGTGTAAGTGTTCATGTGTCGGGGTGGGTGTGGGGATATAGGTCCCCGTACACAAGTATGGGTGTGAGGCCAGGGATCAACTTTTGGTTTTGGTTTGTTTTTTGAAGCCCAGGGAAGCTGAGCAGCCTTCTCTCAGGTAGAGGATGTAACTTCCAAATAAGGGAGAGAAGCTACCAGGTACAATGGTCNATGCCTGTAAGCCCAGCATTTGGGAATCTNAGACATGGGGATCACTTCTAGTTCAAGGCCAGTCTGGGAGACATAGCGGGTTCTAGGCCAGATTGGGCTACAGAGGGAAACACGTTCTCAAAAAAAAATTATAATAATAATTAATCCTTCAGTAGACTTGACCTATGACCCATTTCTCCCCCTTTCACATCTGACTAATTAGTAACACCTGGACTGTTTCCTGATCACGCTGGGAACCTTGTCAGGAATCTAAGACTGTTAGGCCGTCACAGAAGCACAGGAGGCCAAGCTGCTGACTTCTTACTGGCCTAAGATTATGAGGAGGTCAGAAACAGAGGAAGCCCTAGCTGGAACTTCACTCTCCTTACTAATTTAATCATCCGGGAGTCAGAAAGTACGGTCACCATACAGGCTTTTCCTACGTCTGCCGACCCTTTCACCCTCTGAGACATCTTCCTTTCTCTATCGTGGTTTCCAGGACAGGGCCACACTGGCACGTGATCTGTGACCAGTCAGCTGGCTTTACCATGTGGAAGAGGGGGCAAAGGGCAAGGTGTGACCCCTGCTCCATATTCTGCATCAGCCCCCAGGACCTGCTCCTCATGCCCAGAGGCCTTGGTGTTCTGCCATGAGTCATANCCTCACACTTCCCTGCAGCTTCTGGAAGAGCTGGCTGACTTTCTGGTTCCCACACTGGGATGGGGCTGTCAGAGCCCATCCAGTAGCCAATGCCAAGCTTAGAAATGGTGGAAGAGAAAGCCCGAAGATCTTCAATTTGCCCAGAACAGCCTTTGTTTTAACCACACAGCAGCCAANTCATCAGATTTGAAGACCCAGGTCAGATGACCTCCCTCTGCCTCCTTCCCCACTGGCTCAATCTTAAAGCCTTTAAGAGATGATTAGCAGCTGAAGGTCAACCTTGGGTACCTCCCTCAGGCCCTGTCTACCTTGTTTTCTGAGATAGGGTGTCTCGCTTGACCTGGAACTCAGTTATTAGGTAACATGAGAGGCAAGAAGCTTCAGGGATCCCCTTGTCTCTGCCTCCCCAGCACTGGGATTCCAAGCGTGAACCACCACACACNGCTTTTTCACACAGGTTCTAGGGATAAGCCAGGTTCTTGTTTGCAAGGCAAGCACTTTGCTGCCTGAGCCATCTCCCCAACTCGTGTGCTTTCTAATCACAAGCTTTAAGCTGACCCTTCTACCATAGCATCCCAGATATGACCCGAGAAGTTACAGCAAGAAAAACAGCTAAGTCCGTAGCTTAAACTTCTATGCACTTTTCGCTGTGCAAAGCTATTTGTTAATTTCGGTAAAAGCTTTCATACTTTGATCCATGGCCCTGGTACATTAAAAGTCTGAGCTGTATTTGGCTTTCTGTCCACAGATGCTTGTCTATGGCCCCAACAATGTATTTCAATGCATTTGTGGTTAGTTATGACTCTAATTAAAGCAGAACCTCTTACTTAAAGCAATAAATATTTAGCCTCAGCAACAACACATAAACAGAACCATGATTCATAAATTTGCTTTCTCGTTCTTTCCTCTCTGGCCTCAGAAGTGAAGCGGCATTCCACAATGTATCACGGCAGGGGCAAACCGACCAACACTCCCCACTGCCTACGCCTGGAAATAGCAAGCANGCTTTCTCGGCAAAGGGCCCAAGTGCCATGTCTCACTGAGTCAGAGAGGGAAGCAGCTCATCGAGAGGTGTGCCAACCCCTTCATACGAGAGCATCGCCAGACAAGAGTTCATGGACAATCGGATTCCTGAAGCAGTGAAGTGGCTCAGTGGTTTGGGGTGCTTGCCCACAATCCTGATGCCCACAATCCTGATGACTTGAGTTCTATCCCTGGGACCCACATGGTGGAAGGAAAGAACCAACTCCTGAAGGTTGTCTTCTGACTTCCACACATGTGCTGTGTCAGCTCAAAAGATTTCCATACAGAGGCTGGAGACCTGGTCACTGGCTAAAGGCGTTTGTAGCCAAGTCTAAGGACCTGAGTTTAATCCCCAGGATCCATATGGTGGAAAGAGGAAACTGCCTCCTGCAAGTTATCATATGACTTTCACCTGTGCACCATAGTACTACACACACACACACACACACACACACACACACAAAATATAAAAGCTTTTTTTTTTTCAAAATTTCGATTCCTAGGTTCTTTCCCCAGAAAATCAAACTGATGATTCTAATGCCAGCAATGGTCTAAGAAGCAGAGTTTGAGACCNTATGAACAGGGGGATTAGAAGGACACCTTTAAACCCGACAGATTCAAGTCCTAACTCCAGAGCCACTCCTTTAACCAGACAGTCTTGGGCAGAATTCATAACCTCCCTCCATCTCCATCTCTCAGCCATGAAGTGGAAAATGACTGAACTTACCTCACAGGGTTGTGGGAACAGTTACATAAGATCATGAATATAAAGTTCAAAGAGAGGTACTTGTGCACAGCACCTGCCACAGATGTGGGCAACAGAAAAACTCTGGAAAACATCACCAGGGGTCCCCCCTGGTGCCTGGTACACTAATGTAGCAGTCCTCTGAGGGGCTGGGATATCTGATATTCTCCTTCTTAAATAATTTTGAGCAGCATGGACAAGGCCAGTTTACCAGATCTCTGCCTGCAGCTGACAGCTGTGTATGTATATTCCTTTGTCTGACTTGCTTATCCTACATAGGCATTTCCATGTGAAATTCCTGGAAAAGTCTACTGAAGGACATCCTATATAACCTTCCGGAGAAGCAAGCTTCCTTCCTAAATATAAATACAGACCCTTGCCAAGAATACCCAAGGACTACTAGTTTCCTATAAAACACAGAGAAACCAGGCTTCAGTGGGACCCAGAACTGTGGCTGGGCTGAGGTGGCTTGAAGTGTCATGACAGGCAACATTCTACCAAGCCAGTGTCCAAAGGCTGGAAAGAGACAGACTTCAACTTCCACAGAGTTCTTACCACAGCCCTATCCTAGCCAGACCCGGCAGCTAACAACTCTATCAACTTGCATGCAGCATCTCTGACCTTTCCCCACCTCCTCTTTATTCCTACAACTGGACAGGAGGCCCAAGATGCCAAGAGATCTAGATCCCAGTGGGGAGGTTATGCAACAGCCTGATAGGGTCAGATTAAAGAAAGGAAGGTCTCTTAGAAGTGCAGATGATGCCAAGTTCACAGAATGTTTTCTCATCACCAAGGGAGAGAAAGGAACACTTCTGCTCTTCAAATAAAACAAGGGAAGATTTTCCAGACAGAGGAGCAGAAGATTGGGTTGGGGGAGACGAGGTACAGATTCTGACCCTGGTGTGAGCCAGGTCCAGAGTGAGGAAAGAGTTGCGATAGGCTGGGTAGGAGTCAGACTTCTTGCACAGGCAGGTGACTGGAGTCTGGGGACAGCAGGGACTTGCAGTCAGGTTCTATTTCTTTGGAAGAAGATAAGCCTGATTTGCGCACACACACACACACACACACACACACACACACACACACACACACACACACACAAAACCCTGTTTCGTTTCTCCTCATCCCAAGATGGCAGGAACCATGCCAAGTAGAACATCTTCACCTCACTCTAACACAGGGTGAAAAGATGACTCCAGGAGACGCTGCCTCATCCCATCAGCTGAGCTGGATGGACTAGCCAAGAAAGGAGAGGGAAGATGGGGAGGGGGGCCCTGGGAAAGGGGAAGATAGCACGTGGCTTGACGTAGCAAGCTGGCTTGGGGAGAAAGAAGCAGGGCTCCCAGGACTGTTTGTCCTATTCCGTTGCGAAAACATTGTCTTCTCTCTTTTATGGGCTCTTGAGACTGGCCTTACAGGGGGATGTGTGGGCTTCCTAAGACAGAAACCTGCATCAAGAGGAACAGGTGGTCCAGAAGGACCCAACCCTCTTCACTCACAGACCTAGCTCCCTTTCACCTGGCTTCCTAGAGTCAGGACCCTGCACTGCTTCAGGCAGCAAGGAAGAAGGATGCTGTGGAATCATGGACAAAAAGCTGGGGGTAGGGGGAGGCAGTTACTTTTACAAAGTTTTCAGGCAAAGTTTACTTTGAGATCTTTGAAAACAAAAGAGTGGCACCCAGCCCCAATCCCATCACCAGTTCAAGTTTTGTGCCCATAGATACCACAGTTAGTAACAAAATTTATCAGAAAGCCTTGCCCCAAACAGTGGAACAAGAAGGTAGCTGGCCCCAGCTCTGAGCAGTTTCCTAAGACAAGACACTCTGAGGTCAGCCATGGGTTGTCTGTCTGGCACTTCTGTAAGAAAGTCCTTCCCAGGTTTGTTCCAGCCTAAACTTAGTTCTCCTTTCAGAGAAGGATGCCCAGGTTGTTTCTGCTATGAATAAAGAAACTGAGTCTCATGGGGGTTACTTGTAGAAGTCACATGCACCAGGCTGGGTGTCTGTTAAGTGCCTCCATGTGATCCTACTCATTGTGTAATGAAGAGGGCCTATCACCTTCCAACACAGAAGAACTAAGCTTCCAGTCCTTATTACATAGTTGAGATTCAAGCCCAAGCGAAGCTTCCAAGCCCATAGGCCTCTTGATCTTCCCATCCCTCCTCCTACTGATTTAGAACGATTCTGACGGTCACGGGGGCTAACAATGTTTACCTTGACAACCACAGAGTTCAAAGAAACAACACAGGATTTTCCAGACAGCTAAGCAATGATCAGGTTTTGAAAGGTGGGAGCAACCACAGTCACATGAGCTGTGGTATGAACTCAGATCATGTGATCCTCTTCCATCATTTGACCAGCTGGCCTGGGGGAAACCTTCCATCCTCCTCAGCCTCCATGTCCTATCAGGAAGTGAGTAGGAATATAGATTTCAAGTTCTCTCTCAACTCTTGCATTCTTTGAATGTTGAAGATCCTAATTCTGCTTCCCTTGTGAATCGTGCTTGGCTTAATGGATATGGTAGCACATACCTGTGATCTCAGCATTCATGGGGCTAATGCAGGAGGAGCCTGAGTTCCAGGTCACACACACACATACACACACACACATGCGCGCGCGCGCGCTATGAACCATTTTCCTATGAGGAAGTCACACAACTAACAATCCAGGAACCACAGGGTTTGTTTTTTGGGGTTTTTTTAGGTTGTGGTTATTGTTATTGTTATTTGTTTTGGCTTTTTGAGACAGTCCCCTTACCTAGCCCATGCTGACTCTGAACTCACTATGGAGCCCAGCTTGGTCTCCAACTGGTGGTAATCTTTCTGCCTCAGTCTCCTGAATACTGAAACTACAAGCATTGCACCACCACACCCAACTCGGGGAACCACAGGNCCAGANATATAAGTGACAGATTCAGGTATCACAGACAACAATGTTCTAGGNTGGTGGTTCTCAAAGTGACCAGTGATGTCAGCTTTGTCCTGGAGTACCACAAAAACACAAAACCACCATCAATTGATGANCCCTTGAGTGGAAACTTTGTTTTAGCAAGATCCCTATAGGATCTTGCTGTGTCTACACATCACAGCCTGAAAAGTGATATTATAGACCACGATTCCTTCAGGCTAGAGGTTTTGCTTGTCTTTGTATCCCTGGAAAAAAATACTGCTCCTGGCAGACAATAAATGCTCAACAAATAGGAACAACAGGAAATAGCAGGTGCTCAACAAATGCTCAGACAAGATAGGAAGGNAAGGACTGGGCTTGTTTTTAATGTTGTTCTGACAGTGTCTCACATATCCCAGCTGACCTAGAACTTACTATATAGCCAAGGGTGGCCATAAACTTCTGATTCTCTTGCCTCCACTTCTGAGTGCTGAGATTACAGGCATGTGCCACCACATTTGGTTTATGAGATGTTGGGGATTGAACAAAGGACCGAGCTACACCCTAGGCAAGTACCCTACTGACTAAGCTACATGCTAGGCAAGCACCCTACTGACTGAGCTACATGCTAGGCAAGCATCCTACTGACTGAGCTATACACTAGGCAAGTACCCTACTGACTGAGCTACATGCTAGGCAAGCACCCCACTGACTGAGCTACACACTAGGCAAGCACCCCACTGACTGAGCTACACACTAGGCAAGCACCCCACTGACTGAGCTACACACTAGGCAAGCACCCTACTGACTGAGCTACATGCTAGGCAAGCACTCTGCAGACTGGGCTACACCCTAGGCAAGTACCCTTCTGACTGAGCTACATGCTAGGCAAGCATCCCACTGATTGAGCTACATGCTAGGCAAGGACCCTACTGACTGGGCTACACGCTAGGCAAGCACCCCACTGACTGAGCTACATGCTAGGCAAGCATCCCACTGATTGAGCTACATGCTAGGCAAGGACCCTACTGACTGGGCTACATGCTAGGCAAGCACCCCACTGACTGAGCTACATGCTAGGCAAGCACCCCACTGACTGAGCTACATGCTAGGCAAGCACCCCACTGACTGAGCTACATCCTAGGTAAGCACTCTGCAGACTGAGCTAAATCCCCATTCCACTTTCTACCGGTTTAATATTTTTGTTAGTGCTATATGTCAAACTCACGAGTGCTGAGCAAGCATTCTCCCACTGAAGTATACCTCCAACCCCTCTTTTACACTTCTATGAAACAATAACAGTTTGCCATGGGAGGGAGAGATTGGGATCACATTTAAACTCTCTCTTAAACCCAGAGGAATCCCTGCTAATCTTCTGTAGCTTTGCTACCTCAGTCAAGATTTTTCTAAGATATAAGCTTACTTTTATGTAACAAAGCTATACTTTGAACAATGCATAGTTATATAAAGTACATGCATAGATGTTGCATATTATTTTATAACTTGTTTCATTCACTGAAATATACTGAATATAAATATTTCCAAGTCAATAAATGTCCATCAGTTTACTGATTCTTTGGTGTCCCTCAAAATGGTTAAGTCCTTCAAAGCACTCCCCTCGCTGAGTATTTGAACTGGATCCCGCTGGCTCTTTAATCTACTGAAATGAGTGTCATGCATCCGCACTGTGCCCTTGGCTGATTAGCTCCCTAAAANAAACGCTTCCAGGAGGAGTCTGCGCGTGGAACTTTTCAAACCTTTGCCCTGCACACCTGTCCTCAGTGTGGCTGCTCCCTCAGAACTAAGGTCTTTCCTTGGGAACTTTTCCAGACCAGANGNGAAGTGAGCTTCCGGGCTCAAGTACATTTACACAGAGCCAGAAATGGCCGTAGGAGNCCACTGGGTATGTGGGGATAGCACCAACTTTGACTATAGTGGCAAACCCGGTGTCTTCTCACCAACTGTGTGACCTTGGGCAAGTGACTGAATTCCTTTGGGGTTCTATCTTCATCTATAAATGAAGCCATGGCTAGTTACCTTTCACTATTACAAGGCTCAGAGACATATATAATAGCCTTGCAGAGGGCCAGGCATGGTGGCAAACACCTTTAACTCCAGCACTCCGGAAACAGAGGCAGAAGGATCTCTGTAAATTCAAGGCCAGCCTGGTCTACATAGTGAGACCCTGTCAAACAAAACAACAGCAATGACAAATCCCAATCTTACAGAGTTATGCACTAAATATTTCTTGAATGGATGATGTGAACTAATGGTTGAATGGAGGCGGGGAGGGGGAGGGGGAAAGCAGAAACGGGACAAAGGAAGAAAAGACAGGCAGCCAAATGAATTAAGGCAGAGCATGCTGACTGGACAGTTTATGGACTNGGGTGTCAGGATGCAGGAAACGGTCCATAATGGACACACAATTGCTCTCCATCTCAATTTGTTTCTTCTCTGAGAGTTGGTGGCTGGTGAGCCACCATGTCCCTGCTCCATAACAGGCCAGGATACAAGATAGCTGCTGTCCCCAAGACAAAACCCCACACCTAGCCAGCACTTGGCTTCCCGAGTGGGATCTGATCCCCCTGGATGAACTTCTCTAATACCTTGATGGGTTTGCCACAATCCAAAGAAGGGACCCATGCTGCCTGCCAGCTCACACTTCTGAGCCCATGGGCCGTTGTCACCTAGAAACCAGGAAAAGAAACAGAAGATAGTCAGTGAGTCTCTGGGGACACTTTTTCTGACCCCCCCCCCACCGTCAGAACCCTGTGCACATCAGGGATCGGACAGAAAGACAAACATGATCCTTGTATTTGAAGTGTTCCTTGTAGGCATGGATGTCAGTGCATGGCTACCCCATGCAGCCATGGACCTCCTTCCTATGCTTTCCAAGTGCTGGGCTTGCATATCACCACTCAGCCAAAACTCTGTCTCAGTGATCCCATCTCTGCTAGGCGCTAAGAGACAGGGGGCTTGCCCTGACCCAGTGAGCTCCACCCTTAACTTCTGATCTCACATCTCATTTAGGTGGT
Source organism: Neotoma lepida (assembly GCA_001675575.1). Taxonomy (NCBI): domain Eukaryota; kingdom Metazoa; phylum Chordata; class Mammalia; order Rodentia; family Cricetidae; genus Neotoma; species Neotoma lepida. Next base: position 209,374 of record LZPO01055073.1, read on the forward strand.
GTTAGCTAATCCGTTACTACTGTCATTCGTGTCCACCCAGCCACTGTTCACTACGCATCCCTGATGCATCTAGAACTCCACATACACTATCTTTCCACCTTACAATACACAGTGGAGTAGATCCAACTCTCCCATTAGCATATACTGAAAACCAGGTTTCAGCTTGATCCAAAGCAGCTGCTACTCCTCTACATAGAGACCTGAGACATAAAATATCTGTGTAACAACCNCCCATACACATACATCTTTGGATTTTTCTGAGACAGACTTGTTGTGTACAACCCAGACTATCCTCAAATTCACTCTACAGCCCACCCTAGCCTTGAATGGGAGATCTGCTTGCCTTAGACTCTGAAGCGCTAGAATTCTTTTGTTGTTGTTATTTTAAAGATTTACTTATTTAATGCACACTGGTGTTTTGTCCGTATATAGTCTGGGTGAGGGTGTCAGATCCCTTGCAACTGGAGTAACAGACAGTTGTCAGCTGCCATGTGGATGCTGGGAATTGAACCTGGGTCCTCTGGAAGAGCAGCCAGTGCTCTTGACCACTGAGCCATCTCTCCAGCCCTAGGTGCTAGAACTCTATGAAGTGCTGTGTATTACCATGCCTGGCTATATGTGAGCCCTTCAAAGGGATCGTTAATTCAGTTCTGGAGCCACCTGACTAAGGGTACGACCGGTAGCAACCGCAATCACTGGGACCAGGGGGGAGGTGGTAAAGGACTACACAAGCTCACAATGTCAAAGTCACTCTTTAACAAGGAAGAGTAAATGGCCAGCAGGCCCTAGTCAACATCTATGGGGCCAACAAAGTGCCTGCTCTGTCAGGACAAATCTTTCTCCATGACTCACTCATGGAGAACTCAATAGACAACACGCCCAGCATTCAGACGGGCATCAGGGCCCCAAGTTCACAGTGAGCCCCTTCCCTGTTAAAGACGTCACATGACTGGACTCTGCTCTCCACNGACCCTGTGCTGTTATCTACTAGACCCCAGCCAGTTCAGGTGGACATTTCTACTTTACCTGTAAACCAGAGGAACGTGTTTTCTTTTGCCACGTGGTCCACTTTGTCCTTGATCTGCCCTACCAGACTGTCCATCTCCCGGAGACTTGNATGGTACAGCCTTTGGCTCTGTGGGTTTTCCAACGGTGGAGTGGCAGACAAAGGCACATGCATGTGGGCCAGGCCCACATAGAGCAGGAAGGGTCTTCCACTGGTGCTGGAAGAAATGGGAAAACTCAGAGCCTTTGCAGGAAGCTGGTCTAGTCTAGGGTCTCAGCAGTCCCTCCTGATCTCAGGGAAAATCCACCACCACCCCACCATGAGACCTGTCCCACAGGTTCAAGGATAATGAATTCGTCTACTGTCTTCTAAGGAAATGTGGAAGTCATCTGGCTAGNCAGTTAGAGAAGTACTGCACTGTAATGATGGCTTGTCTTCTGTGACAGTAAGAGCTATTACACAGGGCTGCTGTCTAAGACCATCCTCAGGGTAAAACTCCNATTTCCCCTTTCAGGGAATGAATCAGAAACTTAGAGGGATCTAAGGACTTCCTTCTGGTTATGCAACTAGTAATAGACAGTCTGGATTTCAACTCGTCTGCCCAGAGCAAACATGTGCTCTTTGCTGCACTTCAGAGTTCAAGAATCCAGACTACTGTGTTAATTCTAGTGGTTCTCAACCTTCCTACCGTTGTGACCCTTTAATACAGTCCCTCATATTGTAGTGACCCCCAACCATAAAATTTTTTCATTGCTACTTCATAACTGTAATTTTACTATTGTTANGAATCGTAATGTAACTATCTGATATGCAACCCCTGTGAAAGGGTTGTTTGACCACCAAAGGGGTCACAAACTACAGGTTGAGAACCACTGTTCACACATAATAGCCACAAGGATATGTGTGACCACAGGGGATATTTAGATCAAGGCTCTGTTCTATACTAAACCTTGAAAATTTATGATGAAAGGCTTGAGGGAACTGGGGTGGCCTCATAGCAAAGACTCCATGGTCTCACAGGGGCAGGCCTAGCTACTTAGAAATCGAGATAAGAAGATCACAAGTTCACGGCCTGACTGAGCTACATGGTGAGTTCAAGACCAGCCTAGGAAACTTAGTGAGCCTAGGAAACTTAGTGAGCCCTTGTCTCAAATGAAAAGGAAAAAATGGCCTGGGGATGTATGTAGAGGTAATATGCTTGCCTAATATACAACACAAGGCCTAAAGTTTAACCTCCAATTCCACTTCCTCATCCCATCTGACCCTGATGCCCTCTTCTGGCCTCCTCAGGTACTGCTCATGAATGGTGCACATACATACATGCAGGCAAACACTAATACACACAATAAAAATATATTTTTTTAAAAAGCTGTTTGTTGCTGACTCAAATTTCCTTTTTCTTTTTATTTAAAAAAGAAATTTTGAATTTTGGCTTACCATCAGGACAGACGTCCCAATCATTTCTAAAATGGTGTTAAACATACTTTTGCCACTTTGCACTACATATTTGTGTGAAGTGATATTTTCCACATGATTATAAAACTGTAACATCAATGAACTCTGAAGAGGCAGNCTCTATGCCCTAGAGGANTTAAATCTTCATGTAAAAATGAACAAGCATATTTCATCTTTAATGAGTTTGTAAAATTACATGCATGCCACAGAATTGTTTGAAAATAATCTTTTTTGTGATTTATTATCAGTAAATGTTTGGTTTATCTATTTTATATACCTAGGGTATTGTAAAAATTTCTTGGGGTGGGGCTGGAGAGATGGATCAGTGGGTAAGAATGGTTAGCTCTCCTGCAGAGGACCCAAGCTCAGTCCCTAGCACACACACTGGGCATCTTACAACTGCCTGTANCTCTCTCTCAGTCCATGGCATTGCTAACTCTTCTAACAGACTTCCTACTCCCCAGGAATCCACTGCAGAGTCCTCTTGACTCACCANCTCCCCTAATCTAAACCTTAACAGTGGTACACAGCTGTCACCCAGCACTCAGTGGGTGAAGGCAGGAAGACCAGAACTGCAACGTCATGCTTGGTTATGTAATGAATTCGAGGCTAGCATATCAGACCCTGTCTCAGAAAATTAATTAATTACACAAATAAATAAAGGTGAAGAGGATCACATGAGACCCAAGAACCAAGTAGCTACTGGTATGCTGTGCATGGTGACCATTCCAGACAGGGGCATCACTAGGGAAGCTAGCTATGACTGCTAACAGGTTGTCTATTCATTTCCTCAGAGATCCACTATTCATCCCAGCATTCAAACAGGAAAAAGAAGAGGGATGGAGATGGGTGGAAAATGGGTTTTCAAACTGAGTCTAGAACCCTGTCTGTTGGTGCTGGGTGGCATCTGGGATGGCAAAGAAGATGGGGAGGGAACATATCACCATGGTAGGACAGGGAGTGGCAGAGGGTGAGGAAGGCAAGGAAGGGGCAAGTTTTTCAGAAATTCCTTCTCTGGGGAGATATAAACAATGTCTGATCCTTCCGTATAAGGTCACAACAACAAACTAAAATATGATTTCATCAAAGTTCACCCTGGGGAATCAACAAGTTTATTGGGCTTACAGAACATGAGTGAGGCATTGTCTAGAGGAGTGNGGGTGAACCCCAAAGTATCACAACTGGAAACTCTTCACCAAGGATGGAGATGGCTTCCCCACATCATCATAGATGGCACCCATCTCAGTTTATCTATGCAAGCCTACATTCTAGCAACTTCCAAGATGTCGAGGCCATGTGCAATTGGGACAATTCCCACATACAAATAGCTGGAAAAATTGCTGGAATCTCAGGTGGCCTCCTCACCCTTCCCTCTGTGAGAGAATGTCAACAGTGGGTCCATTCCTGGTGGCCTCTTGCAAGTAGACACAGCTAATCTGATGAAGATAGTGGCTACTTTGCTTAGAGCACCACATTCTGCAATGACAAATCAAGCAAAAGAAAGGACTTGGCAAAGCTTAGGCTTCAGTTCTTTAAGGTTTGGTTTTCATCTACATGTCATTAGGACACTGTTCTGAACAATACATATGTCTTAACTCAGACTGCTTGAACAGAAATACCACAGACTGGTTGAATGTAAGCAAGTATTTACTCCCAGAGTTCTAGCCCATGGGAAGTCCAGTGTCCCCTTTCTTAGACTCTTTCTCCCTTTCACCCACAAGAAACTCATCATTTCCTGATAAGGGCACTAATCCAGTCACAGGAGTTCCACCCTTCTGACCTGGTCTAGACCTACACCTTCCAAAGGTTCCCCACCTCCTAATAATATCCCACCAGGTGAAGGTGTATTCAGCCCGCACTCCCTTAGGCCACATGTACACAAGGGTATCTATGAATGCTGCCAAACATAAACTAATTTAAAACATAAGATTTTCGTGTGCAGATGTGATTTTCTTTGGTAACTTGATTGTGCAGTTTGCAAATATAAACTTTGTAAATGACAAGTTGTGTCAAAAAGTTGGACATGTCTTGTGTGACTAAGGGTCTTGAATTGTAGGGGGCATGGATACACAGTCCATAACATCTGAGTATTGACCACATACCAGATTTCCCAGAAGACTCTGATTTCGAACACACCAAGTCAACATCTATTTTTGTGCCCAACTGACTCACCCTTGCTTGCCAAGCCCTCTGTGCCCTATTCCAGGCAGGTGTTGTCTTAGTCAGGGTTACTATTGCTGTGATGAAACACCGTGACCAAAAACAACTTGGGGAGGAAAGGGTTTATTTGGCTTACGCTTCCACATCACTGGTCATTGTTGGAGGAAGTCAGGACAGGAACTCAAGCAGGGCAGGAACCTGGAGCCAGGAGTTGATGCAGGGGCCATGTAGGGGTGCTGCTTACTGGCTTGCTTCTCGTGGCTTATTCAGCCTGCTTTCTTATAGAACCCAGGACCACCAGCCCAGGGATGGCACCACCCACAATGGGCTGGGCCCTCCCCCATTAATCANTAATTAAGAAAATGCCCTCAAGACTTGTCTACAGACTGATCTTAAGGAGGAATTTTCTTAATTGAGGTTCCNTCCTCTCAGATGACTTTAGCTTGTGTCAAGTTGACATAAAACTAGCCAGCCCAGATGTAAGCAGGTCCAGGGGACTTTTCAGTTACAGTGAGAAAGTCATGGATGGATTGGCAGGTCAAATCTTAAAGAAACCTGCACGCCCTATGATCACCTTCAGAAAAGTTAAGAAGCCAACGGACTCATTACCATCACTTTAAGAAATTGGCCAACTCTTCACTTTCTTTGTTTGATATNGAGAAAACATCAGTTGATTTGTCTCTTAATGAGTCCCTTAACTGACTGGTGTCAGGCTCCACCACCCCCGTAGAGCAAGCATTACACAGTCCCCAGCCCCAACCAGATGCCATCCCTCCTGTCAGAAGGCTGAGACTGTAAAGCAACAGGAAACTGCCCTCACCAACCATGAAGCATCTGCCTGTCATAGTGCAAAGGGAACTAGAGCCGTTTCAAAGCTGCAGGAAGCTGGCAGATGCTCAACCTTCCAGATTATAAAAGCTCCATCTATACCAGAAATCTGAGAAAAACCATTGACAGTGTTTCTCAGTAAAGTCTGGGGGATCATTCAGATGGAACCTCTAATGTCCTAGGATGCTACTCCGAGATCTGGGTCTGAAGTAATGACCTGTATTATGAAGAGCACACACAGACAACTGAGTCTACCTCACTGCTACTTCTGCCCTCCTTGATGGTGTCTCTCAGAAAGTNCAACATGGCTGAGCAAGGGCTGTAGGATCCTGCACAGCCAGGAGTTGGTCTGCTCAACCATCCACACGTGAAGCCACTTGAATTCTACATGAGCAGGCAGCCACACAGCACATGTTTGTCTTATTGCTCACTTCAGTTACAGCTGTAAACCTAAGACAAGTATTCTACTGTCCTTGAGAGAGTTTAGCACTTTTGGAGACAATAAATCAGTCACACTTCCAGTCATTCTTTGCAGTGATAGGACAAGGATGGACAAGGGCCACCCNCAAGCACAGTGGTATGTATTTTGTTGTCATTTTCACTTTTCGCTTCTTTGAACATTAATTTAGTTTATTCAGAAGTGCCATGGTGTGTAGAGGTCAGAAATCAACTTTTGGGAGTTGGTTCTCTCCTTCTACCCATACGGTTCCAGGGATTCACCTCATACTGTCAAGCTCATACTCATAGCAGCAAGTACTATTATCCACTGAGCCTATCCCTAACCCTCTTTGGGTTGTTTTTAATTAGTAGTTTCTATATTTAAAGACTGTTTCCTGTCTCTTCCAGAAACTGGGAAGATCTGATACCCCAGGCTCACTCTCCAGGCTCACCCATCATCAATGGCTGGAGTTATGTAGCTACTGTTTACAATAGATGGGGTGTATTTGCCCATGCTCAGCCTGTTTTCCACTTTTTGAAAGATTTTTTTTTAAATTCTGTATTATGTGTATGGATATTTTGCCCGCATGTATGTCCCTGCACCACATAAGTGCAGTGCCCTTGAAGGCCAGAAGAATAAGATCTCCTGGAGCTGGAGTTACAGGTGGTTGTGAGCCACCCTGTGGNTGCTGGATATTGAACCTGGATCCTCTGGAAGGGCAGCCAGTATGATTAACCACTGAGCTAGCTCTTCAGACTTGCTTTGTGGGCACTGTAGATGTACATATTTGGAACCCTGTGTGCGAGACTGGATAACAACCCCCAAATATACCTGAAGTCTAGTCCCTGGATTTGGAGAACTTTACCTTCCACGGCAAAGGGGACTTTACAGGTATAATTATGTTAAAGATCTTGAAATGAGGTCATCTTGAGATTTCCTGGTTGACTTTTTTTTTTTTTGGCTAGCCATGAATTCTGCCTCCTGAGTTCCTGAGCGCTGGACTCTGTCACATCTGGTTCCTGGTTGACTATTAATAACTAGTGTCCTTAAAAGAAGGCTGGGCAGGGTAACACATTCCAACATTTAGGAGATCAGAAATTCAAGGACATCCTCAGTTGCACAGCAAGTTAGAGGCCANCTTGGGCTATGTGAAACCCTGTCTAAAAGAGGAAGGGTAGGANTGTCTAAAATANCAAGAGATCAATAGAAGTAGAGATTAGAATGATGTGGCCATAAACCAAGGAAGGCCAGCAGCCATTAGAAGCTAAAAGAAAGTCAGGCAATAATGGCTCATGCCTTTGATCCCAGCACTCAGGAGGCAGAGGCAGATGGATCTCNGAGTTCAAGGCCAGTCTGGTCTACAGAATGAATTCCAGGACAGCCAGGGCTACACAGAGAAACCCTGTCTCAACAAATAAACAAAAAGAAAAGAAAATTATTTTTGGAGACTCCAGAAAGAATGAGCCCTGTTCACACTTTGATATTAGCCCTCAAAGACTGGCTTCAGGCATCGAGCATCCAAATCTGAGGAGAGCTTACTATGGCTACTATTGGTTTTAGTCACCACTTGGGTGGTCATTTGTTATAGCAGCAGTAAGGAACTCATACTGCCTGTTAACAAATGAATTTAACAAATACCTTGAATGCAGTGGGCAGGCCCTGCCCTCAAAGAACTTACACTCTAGTAAGAGAAAAAAAATGCCCACAACCATGGTGCTAATCAAGGCAGGACAGTCAAAGGCCACAGGACAGCCNAGAACATACCTGAAGAACTTCTAACCCAGGCCCAGAGATTCTGTTAGGAACATTCATGTTATTAGCATATGGGAGACATGCACACATACTTGTTGAAACACAAAACTCTGCCTCAGCCCTGAGAGGCCCGGGGCAGGAGGACTTGGTGTGTGTGGAAGAGGGGACAAGNGCAGGGCACTGTGCTCCTTACCTTGCCTGCTCAATGAACTCCACTGCCTTTTCTGCATACTTCCGTGCAAGGCCACTCAGGTTCACTGGCTGCTCCACTATGTTGAGGTTTTCATAGAGAGGAAGGGCCACATCTGTGTAACAGTCCCTCTCGGGGCTCCTGCATGGAAAACACAGTGAGGGGAGTGTTCATTTTCACACCCTAAATAATCACAGAAAGCCTTAGTGCAGCGACACACACAGATGCAAAACACAAAATAGCTGGTCCCAAGAGACTTAGCGCATCAGTCNTGGCTTTTCCTTTCCCTTTGAATAAATGTTTATGTTCCTTGAATGAGCCAGCCACCCTGTAAAACTTGATGAGCCTGGGACATTACAGTTCCCATTTTGCAGAGAGAGACACTGAGGTCCAAACAGGTTAGTCCCACAGCCCACCAGCACTCCCTCTGCTGGCTTTCTCCACTGTCCAGCCTCAGTGACAGTGTGTATGTCACTGGGTACTTCGGGTACTGTCCCTGACCAGGATTTCACGTGGGGAAAAAAAAATCTGATAATAGGGCAGAATATATAAGATGGCCTAGGGTGGTTTTAACTTTGACCCATGTTTGGAAAGTTTGGAGAAACTGTGTAACACTGAGTAAAACAAATGGAAGTCAGAAGGCTACCAGTTCTTGGTGAAAACAAATTCGACTGTAGGTCCTAAGGCTGAAGTCAACCTGACCAGCTGCTGCCTTGTGGCTGTACACCTCCTCCCCTGGCCACGATCTGGAATGAGTTATCTTAACTCCTGGAGGTTTACACTCGTCTAGAATAAGGGCACCTGTGCCCCTTACAGGGGATGCCTGGAGGACAAATGGCAGCTTTCTGCCCTGGTCATNGCCAAGAAGTGGGTGAAAGGACAAAAATCCTGTAGTATGACACATGTCCTCCAGAGAACAATTAGAGAAGGGTTGGAGACCAAATGAACTCCACTCCACCTACATGCATATCATACCCTGCTGGAGAAGTTTAAAGGATAATGTCAAATGCGGTAAATCATTGCCAAACACTTTTTTTTTAGGAAAATGCTGAAGCTAAAAAGATGGCTCAGCAGTTAAGAACATGTGTTGCTCTTATAGAGGACCCAAGTTCAGTTCCCAACACCCACATGAGGTGGCTCAAAACCACCAGCTCCAGCGATCTGACACTCTCTCTGGTCTCTTTGGGCACCTGCTCTCACAGATACAAACCTACATACATATACATAAAAATAAAATAAATCTTTACAAAAATAAAAAGATGCTATGATGTTGGCTTCATTAGTCTGTATTTTTGCTGGAATTTTCAGCTTTTTATTGCCTTGGTTGAATTCCACTGCCATTTCGAGTCTAAGCCAATAAACCAATGCTTTCAATTCTGTTTTACTATAATATAGATTAATGGTGAGAGAAAGAATGGGGAGGGAGACATTGGTTGAGATATCTCATGCCATTATATGGCCACATGGGGTGGTGAGTGTGACCTCCTAGGCCATACACAGCTATGTAAGAAGGGCACCAAGACACACCACAGCCTTTCACACTGTCACCTGCCATCTTATTAAGCACAGACCCGGGAGGGGGGTCTGTTTCTTCAGGTCTCATGTGATGACATCCACAACGCTGGTCCAACAACCACACACTAAGAAGCAAACCTGGGGGACATGAGCCTGGACTCAGACTGGGACTGAGACTGAAATCCCGATTCTTATCTCCTGCCATCTCTGGTGTGACCTAGGCAAGGCAAACTGGTCCCACCGATTACAGGCAAGGGTGAGGAGTGCCCAGAATGTAACAACATCTCAATAAATAACCATTACTTATTATAATATAATTATTAACTATGGTGTTATTAATGAGTCAGTTGAGACGTTCCCCAAGCAGTTCAGACACCTGCGGCCTCAGGAATAACTACAACATAGGCTCTGAGAGGGAGGAGCACAGGGACCGAGCTAATTTGTTACCTCAGTAAGGCTTAGCAACTCTCTCCCTCTCTCTGTCTTTATCTGTGTGTCTCGTGTGTCTCTCTTTCTCTGTCTGCCTCTCTGTCTCTGTCTCTCTCGCTATCTCCCCCACCTGTGTGTGCTTCTCTCTCTGCCTATCTCTCTCTATGTCTCCCTCTCTATCTCTGTATCTCTCATTTTCTGTCTCTGTCTCTCAGTCTCACCTTCTCTGTCTCTGTGTGTCTTTCTCCCTCTCTCTCTGTTGTCTTTCTCTCTCTCTTTCTATCTCTCTTTTTCGCTGTCTCTCTCTCTCTGTCTCTATGTGTGTGTGGCATGCTCTCATTCGCTCACGCTCTCTCTTTGTCTCTCTCTCTCTCTCTCTCTCTCTCTCTCTCTCTCTCTC
>LZPO01055073.1:219621-241315 GCA_001675575.1 Neotoma lepida
GAAAGTAACACACACGTAGCCTAGGAGCAAAGCCAGAAGACAGAGGAGGGAGGCCCCACCTGTGTGAGATCTTGGCAGGCACAAGGCTCTCCCCAGGTAAGAAAAAAAAAAACAACAAAGCATTGTAGTTCCCATCTTTGCACTGGGCATAAATAAAAGACCTTTGCCCTGGATGTAGTCTTTATCTTGTGTGCTGCCTCAACTGTCCACGTCTATCTTGCTCACTTATTCTAGAACTCGGGTCTCCACTTTGACTTAAAGCCCACAGTCAATGCAGGGAACATTCTTACCTCCATAGGCCATTGCTCTGGGGACATGCTGGACAAGGAGGATAGTTGTAGCCGGGGGTGTCAGTGCAGCCCATATCATGGCTATATGGGATTCCAAAGTAGTAATCAAAACCTGGAAGAGGGGTAATTGGTTAGCACCCCCACTCACTGCTTCTCAGCATGCCTGCCCTCTTACTCGCACAACGAAATTTAATTTCCTGTGATTTAATATTACGGTGCTCTAGAGTGTGTAATTAAAAGAGGATTTGATTAATATTCCTTTGAAGTATACAAAGAAAATCACTTTGCTGGGTTCTGGCTGTAAGACTAGCTTTGTGAAATGTCTTGTGATGAAAGTTAACCCAGATTGGGAGGAAGTATCAAGAATTGCTGACCATCTAACACCCTCCACAGTTATGAATACATGTGGTAAGTACTTGGTTAAAAAAGAGAGAGATCCACCGCATACATGATAGTTTAAGGGATCAAAATCTGCCCTTGGGAAGTTTCCTATGTGGGGCCACTGAGATGGCTCAGCGGTGAAGACGCTTGCCAACAAGCCTGATGATGTGAGTTCAATCNCCGTTCAATCGTCCACNTCACAATGATGTGAGTTCAATANAGTTCTACCATAACTATATGGTAGAAGGAGAGAATTGAGTCCCAAGAGTTGTCTGTTGTGGAATATTTGTTTAACAATGTAAAGATGTGTGACATTTGTTTAACAATGTTAAATGTTAATGCTGCATTTGTTTAACAATCTAAAGATGTGTTCCATTGCCTACCTAAGGCACCTGATTGGTCTAATAAAAAGCTGAACGGCCAATAGCTAGGCAGGAGAGGGATGGGGGGGCTGGCNGGCAGAGAGAATAAGTAGGAGGAGGAATCTAGGCTTGGAGGGAGAGAATGAGGGAGAAAGAGAGGGATATGCCCGGGGCCAGTCAGCCAGACAGCCAGCCAGACACAGAGTAGGACAAACAGAATGAAAGAAAGGTGGAAAGCCCCAGGGNAAAACATAGATGAAAAGAAACAGGTTAATTTAAGTTATAAGAGCTAATGGGACAAGCATAAGATAAGGCCGAGCACTCATAACGAATAAGAAGTTTCTGTGTCATGGTTTGGGAGGTGGCTGGTGGCCCAAAAGAAAGCCTNTTACAGTTGTCCTCTGACTTCCACATGCAGGCCACAGCACACACATATGTATGCACACACAAAATTAAAGTAAATGCCTAATTTATAACAAAGAAAATAGGATATTTCAAGCCATGAGAAGTGGATGAGTCAAGCATGATGGTGTATGTCTATAATCCCAGCCTAATGGAGGATGAGGTTGAAGGATCCTGAGTTTGGGGCCAGCCTGGACTATATACTGAGATCTTGGCTCATCACAATGAGAAATGGGGTAGGAAATGTGTAGATAGAGCAGGCCAGAGGCACATACAGTCAGAGGAGGAAGATATTCCCAGATGCAGTGGGTGGGGTGGACATAGCAATAACATCTCAACACACCTCCTAAAGAATGAGTGTCTGAGCCAGGACTCCAAAGGCTNGGGGGTAGAGTAGAACGGAGGAAGAATGTGGATGTTGCAACCCAAATTCTTTGTATTGATGTTTTCTGACATTGTCCCTCAGCCTATCTCTTCTACAGCTCAAGCTCTTAACTGGGCCTGGCAAGCAGGGAGGGTACATTGCCTCTTCAGCCCCTGTATGTGCCTCTGGCCTGCTCCATCTGCACATTTCCTATCCCATTTCTCATATAACTCATACATACTCTGGAACCCCAGTGGCTTTGCCTGGCATCGCCTGCTCTGTAGCTCTTACCAGTGAAGCTATAGAGAAGCAGTCCCNCAGAGTTCTAGTGCAGTTTCCCATAAAATGCCCCACTCCTCACCACTTCCTGCCTCCCCTTCCTCTTTCTTTTTCATAGTCCAACCACAGCCTTCAGACTCTGTCAGCATGAATGACAGGATCTTCCCCTTCGCACTGCATTCCCTAAGTTGGAATATTAGATAGACCTTCATCTACCAGTAGGTGGTTTGTGTCCCATTTAGCTTTTACTATCAACTTGACATAGCTTAGAGAGACCTGAGGAGGGAGGGGGGGTCTTAATTAAGGGACCTCCCAGATCAGCCTGGCTCGTGAGTATGTCACTGAGCAACTGTCTTCTTTGCTCACTGATGTAGGAAGACCCAGCCCACTGTGGGCAGCACCATTCCCTAGGCAAGGCAGGTAGTTCCAGGCTATATTTAACTAAACACAGGTTTGTTTCTGCTTTAAATTCCTGCTTTGACTTCCTTAGATGACTATGACCTGGAAGTGTAAGCCAAATAAATCCTTTTCTCCCAGAGTTCCTTTTNGTCATGAATTTGTCATAACAGCAGAAAGGAAACTAGACTAGTGTATATAGAATGCCTGGTCAATGTTACTAGTCCTGAAGAAAACCTGATAGCCCCATGTCAACCTTATTTGTACAAATAGATTTGAATACCTCATAAAGAAATGACAGAGCCCTGAACTGTTGTTATCTTGTTGTCACGATGAGCTTTTTTGGCAAGAAGTCTCTACGATGGCTTCTGAACTCTGTCGCTGTAGCACAAAACACCCATGGGCAATATGCACAAAGACGAACATGACTGTTTCCAATCAAACTGTATTTACAGAAACAGCTTGCTGGATTTGGCCCACACTGTATACCAACTCCTAGTTTAGATTATCAACTGNCCTTGGACCCTAGAGTTAGTGAGAAGGCCTCAGTGTTTACTGGAGCCCTGGTCTCTGAAATAACCAAGAGTAGCAGGGGGAGTATAGATGCATGAGGAGTATGTGATGTTTTACATGGGGGAGTATAGATGCATGAGGAGTATGTGATGTTTGACATGATCCATGGTGAATTTTGAAGGGAAGATGGGGGCTCATGGGAACCAGGATAGTGTGCATGGGTAGAGCACAAAAAGCAGGAGGGGACAGAAGGTAGCAGCTAAGAAACCCCGTAGTGTCCAAGCAAGAAGGCTTCCAACACGATTTGATGCAGAGGCAGCAAAAATATAGGAGATCTCTTTCTTCCCACTTCCCACTTCTGGTCAGACTCACAAACCCATCATGAACCCTCTGCCTCTCAGCAAGGTACAGTCTCAGTATGCCTTTCTTCTCAGGACTCCAGGAACAGTGCTCAAGATGTCACCAATGGAGCTAATCATATGTGGAATGAGACCCATTTTCTGAAGTAATTTTTTGTCAGTGGACAGGCTTGGTGTTCCTTTCCTCCATCGGCCATTTTCAAAAGACACGACTTCATCTTCTGCCCTCTGTGTTCCTTTTAAAGGATCCTTCAGGNACAATGCAGGCCGTTGCACAGTTGGAGAGAGACACTGGGGCAAGNTGAGGGAGAAGTTTCAGAGACTTTCTCTAAAGGAAAAGGCCACCCATTTGTGTATGAAGTGGTAGGAGAAGACAGACAGGCACAGTAGGGTCAAGGAGTAGGGTCAAGGGCTGCATGTGCTGACATGGCAAACGGCCTCTAAGGGACCGTCTGCAAGTTCCCACAAGCAAAGGAAAAGGCTAGGGACAGGGCAGGGACACAAACCACAAATTGGAAAGAACATTCCTATTTTGGCAAATCTGACATTCAGAGAGTGTGTCACTGAGCGATTAGAGAATCCACTTTGACAGCCTGGTCTTGCCCTTCTTCTCCAAGGGTGGGAGGTCTGAGGATGTAAACAGCTGCAGGGAGAGGCCAGGAGGCAGCTTCCTCTATCTGGGTCCATGACACAGGTTCATGCTCCAGCAAACCATCAGACCATTTTTTTTTTTTTTACTTCTTTTTATCTGTGCCATCAGGACTTCACAGAACGTTCCTTAAGGTGCAAAGAACTGGGAGACGGACGAAAATGCACAGGTCCACAGTGGACTAACCTTTTGGGTAGACAGACAATAAGATGGGGACCAGAGAANGTTCTAGAAGTGAAAATGGGGGCACTGGTACCCTGCATGTACCTAAGTGACTTTTGAAGCAAAGATGTCCTAACATAGAATATCTCCAGGGATACAATGGCTTCAAATGTTCTTAGAGTTCTTTTACCCAGGGACTCTTATTTTCTGGTTCCCAGGGAACAAGCTCCNGAAGAATTCTTACCACGAAAATTGGGGTGATAAGGGCCATGGTGCCCAAGATGCCATTTGCCTGTGGAAAGAAAGAGAGAGAGAGGTTTAGATGGGGCTCTGTGGAAACATGTAGACTCTCCAAGAAGCTAATCTCACACTCGGTTCCCATCAGCTTCGCACTTCAGTGAGGACAAAGAGAACCTGCCAGTGCTGAGCTTTGCTCTCTGGGACTGCCAGGGATCCTACAAGGAGCCAGGAGACAAGCAAGGACCAGATGACTCAGGACCACGTGGGAAAGATGAGCTGGGGATGGTCTCTCTTCCCAGCAGCCCCGTGATGCTGCCCAGCTAAGCCCTCTTCTTTCGGGAGCACATGGCCGGTGATACCCAGTGGAGGATCCTGCAAAGATGAAGATAGGTGCAGGTCCCCACCCTGCCTCGCCTCAGCATCTCTGGGTAAGGTTGTCAGCAGTGTGCAGAGGCCAGAGGACAGGCCACTTCCCCCAGTAGCTCTAGCACTGACACACCCGCAGGGCAGAAAATGAGAAACTGGACCACCTGCAGATCCTGCTCCACCAGTGCATTCGTTCTGAGGAGATAATTGGGTGATGTGGGGCTGAGCTCTGACAATGTGAGAACCTCTGATCCACTCATTTGCTCTGCTGACTGGATCCCAGGAAACGGCTGCCAAGGTAAGCGGGCCAGAGATGTATAATCAATCTAAAGATCTAAACTGTGGAGACCTTTGACAACATAAAGGAAGGAAGCCAGCAAGCGGACACAGGGGTGTGACTAAGTAAACTATTTGATGTGGCCCTTAATAAAACACAATCAAACTGCCTTTTAAAGAAAACACGCAGCGCAAAAATTAACAGTTCATGAATCAAGATGAGTATCTATATGAGTCCATTATCCCCTTCTCGTAACTGCAAACCGTTTTGTTTATTTAAGACAGGATTTTACTATGTAGCTCAGGCCGGCCTCAGATCCGAGATCTCTTCTCTCAACCTCCTGAGAGCTAGGGCATACACCACCATGCCCAGCTCTGTTCTGTGGGTCTGANAAACAACTTCTGTTTTNTTTTCAAGGCAGGGTTTCTCTGTGTAGCCCTGGTTGTCCAGCTCTGTAGACCAGGCTAGCCTCAAACTCACAGAGATCTGCCTGCCTCTATTGAGATTAAAGGCATGTACCACCAGCAAAACCAAAACCCAGCTGAAAAACAGGCTTTTTAAAGAAACAATTAAGGATAAGTGTGGTGGTGCACACCTTTAGTGCCAGCACTCAAAAGACAGGGGCAGGTGGATCTCNGAGTTCCAGGTCAGCCTGGTCTACACAGTGAGTTCAAGGCCAGTCAGGACTGCATTGTGAAACCCTGTGTCAAAAAAGAAAAATAGAAGAAGAAAGAAACAACTATGGGAAGCCTGGGTGGTGCACATGTCTGGGATTACAGTGCCTAAGACACTGAGGCAGAAAGTTCAGAAGTTCAAGGCCAGCTTAGGTTATATAAGAGTTCAAAGCCAGTATACACAGCAAGTCTCTGTGTGAAAAAAATAAATATATAATGATAAAATATAAAATAATATGAAGAGGGAAGGGGTAAAAACANGTGAACACAAAGAGCCAAAGCAGTGTTGAGCACCACATGTGAATGGACCTCAGAGCCCTTTGGTGGGTTTCATTCATAAGCAAGTAGATGCGCTTATCTTCTTCAGGGCTACAGTTTGGTACAGGTACAGTTTGGAGGAGGGGGGAGCTATACAGACACCTGTGATCAGTTGTGTACTTGGTGTTTAAAGGCAAAAAGGAACCACAATACCAAAGCAGATGAAGAAGAGCCCAGCCCCCTGCTTTGTATAAGGCTCTAGCATCAGACAGTCCAGAGACTTAATGCATCCTGGCTCTAGGGATAACATGGATGTATCTCATAGGTCTATCTAACAGGCAACCCCCAAGGGGAGCTTCATGTGCCCTCTTGGTAGTGGTGACAGCGTAATTATACCTCAGGGTACGAGCAGGGAGGAGCATCTTAGCTAGGTTACTATTGCTGTGATAAAACTCCATGACCAAAAGCAATTTGGGGAGGAAAGAGTTTATGTGGCTTATACTTCCACATCACTGTTCATCACTGAAAGAAGTCAGGACAGGAACTCAAACAGGGCAGGAACCCAGAAGCAGGAGCCGATGCAGAGGAATTGCTGCCTACTGGCTTACTCATCTTGGTTCACTAAGCCTGCTTTCTTATAGAACCCAGGACCACTAGCCCAGGGGTGGCCCCACCCACAATAGGCCGGGCCTTCCCCTATGAATCACCGGGGGATGGTGGTGCACACCTTTAATCCCAGCACTCGGGAGGCAGAGGCAAGCAGATCTCTGTGAGTTCGGGACCAGTCTGGTCTACAGAGTGAGTTCCAGGACAGCCACAGCTGTTACATAGAGAAACCCTGTCTTGGAAAGAAAAAGAAAATGTCCTACAACTGGATCTTATNGAGGCGTTTTCTCAATTGAGATGCCCTCCTTTCAGATGACTTTAGCTTGTGTTCAGGTTGACATAAAACTAGCCACACAGGAAGCTAGAAAGAGAAAATAATCTTTAGTTGGTCCCTTCTTCCGCTGACTGGGGCTTCTCCTTCTGAGGCCATGAATGTCATCCTCCAGTTGGAGTGCCTATAAAACAATGCGAAGCCTCTGAACTCAGAGTGGGAAAGGAAACACCAGAGATGCCAGCCCTTGGTCTGTGTTAGCAACCTCCTACAAGCTAACACAGAAGGCTCCAGAGACCAGAGTCTCATCCACAGGGACCCTCACTGTCACACGCCTGCTGGCACACCCTCCCTTGCCATTTCACTGTGGTAGAGAGACACAGGAATCCCACTGGAACCAGGTCTTTAACAACAAGCACAAACAGGCTAAGGAGGCTGCAGGAACTGCTGGGTGGGTCTCAGCATCTGGGGTCAGATCCTGTGTAGACACAGACACCACCTGTCTCAGGCAGGAATGTGAAGCAAGTGTCCTCAGGTTCAAGCCATAGTTTCCTCGCTCTACAATAGGAGAATAATAATCCCATGAAAATAAAAGGATCCCTGGGGCCAGAACATAGTCCACACTGAGTAAGAGGTGCCTTAAAAACATATACAAGNAAAGGAAGCCTGGAATTCCAGCACTCTGAAGCTGCAAACAGGACTGTATGTTTGGGGCCAGCCTGGGCTACACAGTAAGACCCTGTTTCAGAAACAAATAGGGGTTGGATGCAGTTGGTACAGTGCTTGCCTAGCATACATGAAGCCCTAGGCTCTATCCCCAGGACCACATAAAACTGGATACAGTGGCACATGCCTAAAATTCCAGCTCTCAGGAGGTAGAGACAGGAGGATCAGAAGTTCGTTGTCATCCTCAGCTATATAATAAGTTTGAGGCCATCCTGGAACACATGAGACTCTGTTTCAAAAAAACAAAACAGAGAAGTGGAAAGGAAGGAAGCAAGGAAGGAAGGGGGAAAGAAGCCATTGAACAACGGGGAACCGCCTGCTGTTTTCCTGTCCTATGTCCATGTCTTCATTTATGCTTCTAATAAAATTCTGCAGGCTGAAGAGATGGCTTAATGGTTAAGAGCACCGACTGCTCTTCCAGAGGACCCAGGTTCAATTCCCAGCACCCACATGTCAGCCCACAACTGTCTATAATTCCAAATCCAGGGGACCTGACACCCATGGCACATAAAATAAAAATAAATAAATAAATTTTAAAAAATTCTGCAGTTTGGCGGGATGGGGGCAGGGTTAGGACTGTTTGCTACAGAGACAGCACCCAGTGTATTGTACATTCCAGGTAGGTGCTTCACCACGGACTCACTCCTAGCCCAGAGCGGTTAGTTTGTTCAAGATGGCCATGCCCAGGGCCAAGTCAATTATTATAATCCTGTCCCCAGTTTCCCAACCTTCTTTACAACCTAGTAGCCATGTTACCTAACTCTGGACGGTACGATTTAAGCCCAGTTGTTAGGAGGGAAGGATTCTTAAACAAAAGATTCCGTGTCTCGGTAAGAATGGGAGGGTACATGCGGCTAGGACCCATTCCTTCTCTCTTCCCCCTCCTTGAGCCTAATCACAATGAAGGACCCTGAAGCTGAGGCAGGCACTGCAGCTACAGGCACAAGAACAAAGCCACATGCTCAGGATAGCTGCAGAGAGTCGGAAAAGCTCCCAACGGTATCTTTGAGCGTCTGACCGAATGGATGCAATCACTTACCACAAAGCTTATTATCATGGGAGGAAAGAGCTCTATACGTGTTTTCAGCCACTGCCAGGTCTTCCCAGTTACGAACAGCTAGCTGAGAGCATTCCTACCGTACCCAACAAGAAACCAACAAAAAACGCAGATGCGAGCAGGAGAGGCAGCAGCCATCCAGAGACTCTGAGATCTTGAAGCAACTCCCCAGGGTACATTACCTATCATGGCAGTGACATAGCCAGCCCGCTGCAGCACCTCTGCCAAGGTGGTCTCGTTGAGTGGAAGCCCCCCTACAGACGTGACGGCAAAGTTGTGCGTGACTCCATTACGTAGACCCAACCGGCCAGTCAGCAGGGAGGCTCGCGAAGGAGAGCAGGTGGAAGCGGCTGCGTGGAAGTCTACAAACCTACAAGGAAAGGTAACCAGCTCAGCCAAAGGNAAAGGAATGGGGGACTCNCTCGGGGACTGGAATGATAGCCCTGAGAAAAACTTTAAAAATCACCCGGAGGTGTGCAAGAAAAATGAAGCCTGGGAAGGAAACTAGCCCGAGGATAACTCAGATTNACAGGGCCAATCCTCTTTATTTACAGATTCTGTATGTCAAAGTCACTCNCTTCAGGGAGTTTTTGAACCTCAAAATGAATATGTGAGCCAGTTTAGAACCATCCATGGGTAGAAACAGACATGCAGAAGAGATGATTCAGTGATTAAAAGTGTAGACTGCTTTTGCAGAGGACTAGAGTTCAGGTCCCAGCAGCCATGTTGGGCAGCCTGTAACTCCAGCCTCAGGAAATCCAACACCCTCTTCTGGCTTCCATGAGCAATTGCCCTCATGTGTAAATACTCCCACAAAGACACATAGACACAAAATCAAAAAATAATAATAATCTAAAAAATAAATAGAAAAAAATATGAGTTACAGGGCTGGGAAGACAGCTCAGCCAGTAAAGTGCTTGATGTGTAAGCATGAGCTCAAATTCCCAGCACCCACGTAAAAACCTAGCACACCAACACACATCTATAGCTCGGTGTGAGGGGAGTGGAGACAGGAGGATTCCCTGAGTTCGAGAGCCAGCCTCCTAGCCTTTCTGAAGAGGTGAGCTNCAGGTGTGGTGAGAGATCCTGTTTCAAAGAATAAGTTGGGACCGGATTGATAAATATAGGTAGGTAAATGTGCTTGCCACCAGGCCTGAGGATCTGAGTTCTATCCTCAGGACCCACACTGGGGACAGGAGAGAACTGNGTCCCTAAAGCTGCCCTCTGACTTCCATATGCACATCATGGCATGTGTTATATTTGCTTATGCTCTGGAACATTTATTTAATAATGCAAAGATGTGTTGCATTCTTTTATGNTGCATTTGTTTAACTCTGTGAAGCTGTGTGATACTTNGCCTGTCTAAAACACCTGATTGGTCTAATAAAGAATTGAACGGCCAATAGAGAGGCAGGACGAAGGATAGGAAGGGCTGGCAGTCAGAGAGAATATAAAGCAGGAGAAATCTGGGAGAAGAAGAAAGAGCAAGAGAAAAAGGAGAGGAAGATGCNAGGGGCCAGCCACCCAGCCACTCAGCCACCTAGCCACCCAGCCAGTCATGGAGTAGGAGGGAAAGTAAGATTTACAGAAATAAGAAAAGGAAAAAGCCCAAAGGCAAAANGTAGATGNGATAATTTAAGTTAAGAAAAGCAAGAAACAAGCCAAGCTAAGGCCGGGCATTTATAATTAAGAATAAGCCTCTATGTGTGATTTATTTGGGAGCTGGGTGGTGGACCACCCCAAAAGAGTAAAAGAGAAAAAAACCAACTACACAAATGTGTCCACACATACACACAAAACAAATGTAATAAAAAGCGATTTTTTTATTAATGTGAAGAGCGATCCAGAAAGACACCTGACATCAATTTATGGCCTCCACATGCACACACAGCTGCACATACACAAAAGCAAACAACACACACACACAGAGAGAGACTTGCCTGCTCCAATGCACACATTCCTGTTGAGGTCAGACAAAATTACTCTCTCCCATCCTGCTTCAGCTTTGAGGCTATTAGTAAGTGTCCTTTGACCCCTCTATTGAGTACCATGGCTTTTACTTTTCACATTTTTGTGGGTGATCTCACTGTGTGCAATGGCCCCTGAGTAAAGTGCTAAGTGCTGTCTAGCGTTCATATGCACAAGAGAGCTGTGATGTGCCTTACAGAGNTGTGCATGTTCCCCAAGCTGTTCAGGAATGAGTTACAGCGCAGTTGGCTGAGCTCTATGCTAATGACTCACAAGTATGTATTAAACAAACACGGTGTCTTTAAACAGAATCACACATAAAACAAGGTTATGAATTGACTGACTGATAAAAATGNTGCATCCAGGGGCTCNCAAGAATGTAATGCTGTATTTCCAGGCAGAATAAGGTTGCGGTTTCTGCTGCTTGCTGTGACCACATAAAATGTAANAACAGCCTGGCTCTATTATATATGATTGTGTGCCCATGCTTACTTTATATAGGGAATATAAAAGAATCCCAGGATGAGCAAGCTGGCTCAGAGGATAAAGATGCATGCCACCAAGCCTGATGACTTGAGTTCAATTCCTGGGACTTCACATGGTGGAAAAGAGNATCAATTCCTACGAGTTGTACACTTCCACCTGCGGTGTGGCAGGCATAGAACACCACCCCAAACATGTACACAAGATCAATACAATGAAATATAAACAAGTTCTTTAAAAATTATAGGCACCGGAGCTGGTCGGCAGTGGCGCACGCCTTTAATCCCAGCACTCAGGAGGCAATGGCAAGTGGATCTCTGTGAGTTCGAGGCCAGCCTGGGCTACAGAGTGAGTTCCAGGACAGCCAGGGCTACACAGAGAAACCCTGTCTGGAAAACCAAAAAAGGAAGAAAATANCGAGGCACNGGGCCAGGGAAATGGCTCAGTGGTTAAAGGCACTTGNTGCCAAACCAAAAATCTGAGTTTGATTCCTAGGACCCACAGGGTGGAAAGAGAGAAGTTACCCTATGACCTCCACACTGTGCCACTGTATGCATGTATCCACTCCCCAGATGAATAAATAAAATATGATAAGATTTTTAAAAACCTAGGCATGTCCTCACCCACAAAGGAACATGCAATTAGAAGACAAGACTAGGTAGCGGCTGGAGAGATGATTCAGCAGTTAAAAGTACTTGTTCTTGTAGGGGACTAGAGTTTGGTTCCCAGCACCCAGATGGTGGTTCACAACCATCTCCAACTCCAGACCCAGAAGGTCCAATGCCCTCTTCTGGCCTCTGAAGGCACCAAGCATACACATGGTATATACATACATGCATGCAGGCAAAATACTCATACACATAAAAAAAATCTAAAAAGAAAACTAATGTAAAGAAAGCAAGAGTGGAATAGCTTAAAGAACAACAGTGGACAAAAGTAAATAAACAAGACCCCAAGCCCATGACACNGACAATGGGATGCAGACTGGCATGTTTCAGAACTGATAGGGAGAAAGGACTAGATAGGGATCCAAGCTTAGCAAAAGATTCCATGGAGTGGGCAGGACCCAGTTTAGAATCTAAAAGATGGGGCTGTTAGGGGCACTTTGAAAATCACAAGGGCAGGCATTCCAGTGGAGGAACAGTTTGACACTAGAAGAGTTGATAGTTAAGTCTGATTGTCAACTTGGTAGCATTCAGAACCACTTAGGAGANACACCTTTGTGTGTGTGAGAGAGAGTATTTCCAGTGAAGATCCAGCCTGACTGGGTGGGTGGCACCATCCCATGAACTGGCGTCCATGACAGAAGTCATCTTGCTTTGCTTCCTACCTGTGAAGACAACATGACCATCGGCCTCATGTTCCTTCCACCATGCCTTCCCCCTCCACCATGGACTGTACCCTCAAACTTGTGAGACAAAAGAAACCCTTCCTTGCTTACATTACTTTTGTAACTGATACAAAAGGTAAGCCAAAAGCTAGTCTTAAAAATAAAATAAGCAATGTTTCTCACAAGGGGCAGGAGAAATGGTTTGTGGTAGAGGGCTGGGAACAAGATCCTTGGGGATATGCTGTTCTATGGATTGATTTCTGTACCATGTAAATGTCGGATCTGGGCAAAATGCAAAGTTAAACTTCAAAGGAGAACCAAGAAGATCATATAAGAAGAAACAAAACAGAAGCCAATGAGTCTCACTATATGACAAATTTCAAAGAAGAACACCCAGAGGGAGGAATCATCTCAGGTGACTTTAGCACGTAGTGTTCAGGCTGTCCATCCCAATGGGATNAAAAAAATCTAAGAACACCACCCAAAAAGTATATTGCAAGGCAATCTTAAACTTTATACAGTGGCTTTATTGTTGGTGGAAGTGTTAGTACAGGGATTTGGGGGACAATTTCATGTGTAGGAGAGAATAATGTAAATAAGTAATTATATTAATGCTCCTAACAGGGAGCCAAGATTCTCACCATCCGAAAATATAAGAGCTATAAGATGTTAAGAAAAGCCTATAATATAAAAATTACTGGCAGCATAACGATAGGGTTGGGGCTACAGCTCANTGGTGGAGTGCTTGTCTAACACTCTCAAGGCTCTGGGTTCAGTTGCAACACCACAAGAAAAAAGTGAGTTAGAAAGAAAATGTCATTATGAATTCATAATTTAAAAAAAAAATCTATTACCAACTTACTAACAACTGACAGAAAAAAAGCATTACTTTCCCCTTTCCCCCAAACAGCAAACTTACCTGCACCCAGCCTGTGTTTTCAATACCATCCTACATTAAAGGAATCNTATCTCTTGGGAGAAATATCTAATTCCAGGTTTGAGATAATTTGGGCATCAGAAGAATAAGTATATGCTTGGGAGACATAGTTTATGGGTACAGTGCTAGCCCAGCGTGCACAACTCCCTGGGTTGGATCTCTATCAACACACACACACACACACACACACACACACACACACATGCATGCATGCACACAGGCATGCACACACATACACCGACTCATTTTTCACTACTGGAAGAGAATTTGATACCAATTCCACATTCTAAAAATTCATAATTAAAGGCAAATAATTAAGCACATGCCCTGACCCTCTGGACGGACCCACAGTCTCTGCTAGGTGACAAGGNAGAACACTCCTTTGCATCAACTAGCTCACACCAAAAGCACAGTAGCCTTGGGAAATGACCATGTCTACAACATCCCCCAAAAAATAACTGGTGGCCAATGGACATGGGTGGTCACACTGTCACACTCTGTCACCCTCCGGTCATTTATGAATTGGACAGAACTGGCAATTAGCTCCCTATAAAGGGATTAGATTTAGTGTCACTAATCATTTGCTGGTGGGTGACCTTTTATGCCTCCTGATGGGACGAAAGATGAAGTGTATAAAAGAAAGGACTCTGGCAAAAACACTTAACCTGAATCTAATCAGACTTCTGAATCTAATTTCCAGGGTACAGGAAATCCAGCTATGAGGACAAGACTCAACTATGTCACGAGGAAAGAAACAAATCAGGGCTCGGGAGTTGNGAGACAAGGGGTCCAGCTACTCCAAAGAGCCAGGGGAAAACCGGGATTGGGGGTGGGCAACAGTCTATGTGAAAGGAAACCAAAGAGAGAAGCATATGTAAAGTGATCTCGCCTCAAGTACACTTAACAAACAGCACATCTGAGGAGGGATGGAAATTGTACTGTGAAGTGGATTTCAGATATCAGGGAATTACTGACCATTTTTAGTGTAACAATGACACGATGGGTATGTGCAAGAACACCTTTTCAAAGACAGACAGATTTATTGTATGTGTACGAGTGTTTTGCTTGCATATACGTCTGTATGTGCACCGCTTCTGTGCAGTGCCTGCAGAAGCAGAAGACCCCCTGGAACTGGAGTTCCAGACAGCTGTGAGTCACCATGTGGGTGCTAGGAACTAAAGCTGGGTCTCTGCAAGAATAGCAGGTGTTTTCAACCCATGAGCCATCTCTCCCTCCACAACATTATTATCTAAAGAGACGCATACTGTGCTATTTGTGATGANGGGGCATGATGGTTTCATCCTTCAGCGATTCAGAGAGGGTATTTACAGGTAGAGCTGTGGATGTAAACAAAACAGCAAATGCTCAGGTGTGGATCGTATTTTGGTATTTATTTTACTCTTCTTTTGTGTTTCTGTGTTTAACTTTTTTTTAATGAAAATTTGTTNTAACCTATGGAGATCTGAGTCTAGAATGGCTACGGCAGCAACAGAGGGTTTGTGGGGCCCTGCTGAGGGAAGGGAAAGATGGCTTAAAGGGTAGTGTCATCTCTAGGCCTCATGGTGTCCAGACTGTAAAGACCTCAGCAACCTAGCATGGAAGGGAAGCTGAGACTGGATGAGGTGAAGGGCTGGCCCAAAGTGGAGGCTGAAATGTGGCATTGAAATGTCTCGATGTGGGGGCTGGGGAGATGACTCCATTGGTAAAGTGTTTGCAGCGCCCACATAAAAGCTGGGTGTGGTGATCCATATCAGTAATCCCAGCTCTGGGGAAACATGACAAGGAGGTCCTGGAGGGTCACCGGCCTGCCAGCCTAGCCAAACCAGTAACCTCCAGGTTCAGTAACAGACTCTGACCCAAAAGCTAAAGTGTGGAGCTATAGAGGAAGACATTTGACATCAACCCATGGCTTCCCACACACACATGCATGGGTATGTGTGTCCATACACATATGTACACATCTGCATAACACACACACACACACACACACACACACAAAGAAACAAGCTGGGCATCACTTACATAGGTAGCCTCTCTCTGGCTGCCAGGACCCCCAAGTAAGCTGAAACCTATGAGTCCTTGATGTTGTCACACTCCTCGGGTATCNCCATGGAGATGCCATCNGACTAGCTAAAGCAAACAGGACTCAGCATCCCTGCCCTTCACCATGACCTTGACATCGGAGAGACAGTGACCCAGGAGGGCAAATGAGTTCTTCATACCACCAGTGTGGAATCCTTTCTTCTTCTTTTTCCTTTCCTTATTGCCTTTATTTCTTTATTGCNTTTTTATTTATTTATTTTGCACTCAGGATAGAGCACAGGCACACCATGACGTGTGGAAGTCAGAAGCAGTCCTTGCCTTCCACTACATAGGTCCCGGGATTGTACCTGGGTATTCAGACTTGGTGTAAGCAACTTTATTCACTGAGCCATTGAGGGGTCCCTGCAGGTATCATACAGGGAAGCCAACCCCACGAAGAGGTAAGAATGAAAACCCGGTGCAGAGTGACTTCATCAACCTGGATCAGACTTTGGGGAGTCTAATGACAGGCGNTTTATTCCCAATGTATTTAAGACCAGTACAGTTTGGAAAAAAGTTTCCTGGTGTAATACAAACCCCATTGCACAAGAAAGCGCTAATTANATTGAAACTCAACGTACGTGTCATTTCTTCCAAGAAGATGGGTTCTAGAGATGGGTTATCTGTACTAGCTGAAGGGCCTAAGGGTCTGTCCTGGACTCAGTCATACAGGTAGCATAGAGGTCATTTGAGCTGTTAGCCACTTCTGGTCCTGGTTGTGGGAGCTAAGGGGAGCTTCTGGCTATCAGAGTCATTTAGATTTNTTGCCAGTTGTGGAATAATCTTTGACATACCGCCCACTGGAAGGTGGGATTTACGTCCCCTCCCTTGAATCTGGGGGGCAGGTTGGTGGTTGTATTTTTGACTAATAGAATAACATGAAAGCGACACTGCCAATTTCGGGGCTCTGGCCTGATAAGANTGGCAGTTTCCACTTTCTCTCTTGAAACACTCAGTGAGCCACCATAGAAAAAGTGGGAACATCATGAGACCACCATACTGGAAAGGCTATCTGTAGATGCTCTGGCCAATGACCTCAGCTGAGGTCATCACCATGGAGACAGCAGCCCTGTGAACAAAGCCATCCTGACCACCTGCTCACACACTATGAGATCGACAGATGTCCAGCGAAGAGGGGATGCCTGAGCTACAACAAAATGGTTGGTGCCTGAAGCTCAGTACAGGTGGGGAGGTGGAGGCATGTTATATATTTTGTTTGTGTTCTCACAAATAAAGCTTGCCTGGAGATCAGAGGGCAGAGCTAGCCACTAGTTAACCATAGATGCCAGGCAGTGATGGCACACACCTTTGATCCCAGCACTTGGGAGGCTCACACCTCTGATCCCAGCACTTGGGAGGCTCACGCCTTTAATCTCAGCACAATCAGGAGGTGGAGACAGGAATATAAAGTGGGTGGAAACAGGCTCTCGGCCCCTTTTGGTCTGAGGATCCAGAGAGGTAAGAAGTCACTAGTGGCTGCTCCTTTGCTTCTTATTGATAAGACTAAATAGATTCACACTTCAGGCAGCTGGTTATTTCATTATTAGGCAATGTCTAGCTCTCTTACTTCACAATATTTGGAGACCCCCAGCACGAGAGTTACCAAAATGGGAGCTACCAAATACATGCTGATTGGACAATCCCAATTCCCTCTGGTTCTGTACACTACTACAAGGCCTTTCTTACTACAGAGACCTGGGCTCATTCCCTGAATCAAACTCCCTTTTAAAAAAAAAGAGAGAGAGAGACAGACTCTCACTGTGTAGCCCAGGCTGGCCTCAGTCACAATATCTTACTTCCCCTCCTGACTCCTGGGATTACAGGCTCATGCCACCAGACCAGGCCCCGATACTGTATGTGTCTGGGTAGGGGGTGGGGAGTGCTGCTGTGTGTACATGTTCATGTATGTATGTGTTTGTATGTGTGTGTGTTGGTCTATGTGTTTGTATGTGTGTGTGTTGGTCTATGTGTTTGTATGTGTGTGTGTTGGTCTGTGTGCCTGCTCCTGTCTGCATTCAAGCACGTGCAAGGTGCACGTGTGTGTGGAGGTCACGGGACAATTCCAGGTGTTGTCCCTCCAGAGTCATCCATCATGTTTTTGAGACTAGGTCTTTCATCCACCTGAACTGTCAGAGTAGACCAGGCTATCCAGGAAGCACCATAGATCGTCACATNTCTGCCTCCCAGGGACTGGGATTATAAACCTGGATTACCACCACACTTGGCTCTATTTAAAATATATATAGATATATTTTAATATTATACATACATATTTATANATGGGTTCTAGAGATAAAACTCAAATACATTATCAACTGAGTTTNATTATCTCCCCAGCCTGAAACGATATTTTTTTAAGTGACAAACANCAAAGAAGGGACATCCTCAGGGAGCAGGGGACTGCACTGTGAGATCCCAGACCTGCTGGTCAGGAAGCATGTTCCAGACCTAAAGCTTCGCTCTTGGCAGCAGGCCATATGATACCTCCTCTGATCCTCCCTGTGACAGAATGAGGACAGGAGTAGTGCCTGTGCCTACGCACACTGCAAGGTTTACACAAACTGGGCGAGGCTCTCCCTCCGGATCTTCCNGGAGATCCTGGGTTCACAGCTAGGGAACTCCACCCTGCCAGCACTTCCCTTCTGTCCCCTNGGTCTCCTGGGAGGCTCAGGAAAATGGATTTGTGGCCTTCCTTCCCCTGTATCCAGGTGCCTAGGATAACATTCCCAAGCATGGGTTTATTCCAAACACTTCCAGCAGCCAGACATATTGGGATCACAAGGCTCAAACTCCTGAGCGCAACCTTGGATGCTGATGGTGCAGACAGCTATCAAGAGCTGCGTTAGTCACTCTAAACAGCTCCATCCGTGGCTCACAACTTTATTTCTAAACAAGCATCCATTCTTCCTTTCCTCTTAAGACTGAAGAACAAGGACCCTCCTAGTTCCCACTCCAAGTGGTCCTCATGATTATTCTCATAACCCTTACCTCAAATGTTTGCAAAACACCTATTATAACTCCGGGCACCTTTCCAAGTACTTCACACACATTAAGCCATAAGCATCTGTTGCCCTTGGGTTTATTCTGTTTTGAATATGTATTTCTGAATGGAATGGCCCAAGCTTACTAGTGTCGCTTCTACATCCAACACAGTAGGACCAGGCACACAATTCACAGTGCCCCGGGGGAAAAACAAAAAAGCAGAGCCCCACTAACCATTTCAACAGGACGGCAACGAGGAGTAGGACCCAGAGAGGTTTCTAAGCGTAGGCCTCTGGGCACCTGCCTGGACCACATGCCTCCAAAGTCAGTGCTGCCCCAAAGCATCAGCCACAGCTGATGAAGCCNAATCAGTCAGTCCTCAACCCTCTGGGCTTCCCAGAGCCAGAGNGACATGGCTGTTGGTTCTGAGGCTCCAGACATTTCTCCCACAGACCAGCGGTTGTTTCCTTTGCCCTCCTCTGCAAGAATGCCTGACCCTTTCTGAGATGTGTCTCGGCATGCCTGGTACTCTCCAATCTTCCCTATCTCAGGAAACACTCCCACCTCTCACCCAGTTGCTCAAGTCGAAGTATCATCTGANCCTGGCACACCTGAAACCCGGCACTCAGGAGGTGGAGGCAAGAGGGGCCTCTAATTCAAGACCAGCTACATAGTGAATTCGAGGACAAGCCTGGGTCTCATAGCAAGACCCTGCCTCAAAATAAAACAACAACAACAAAACCATAATCTCCCCCTCCCTCTCCCCAGCATGCCTATCAGTTCTCTTTCCAAATTGTCCCTGTTTGCTTTCCGTTGCTGTGATAAACGCCATGACCAACAGCTACTTAGGGAGGAAAGGGTTTATTTCATCTTAAGACTCCCGGGTCACAATCCATCACCAACAGATGTCAGGGCAGGAAGTCAAGGCAGGAACCCGGAGGCAGAAACTGAAGCNGAAACCACAGAGGAACACTACTTACTGGCTTGCTCCCCATGACTTGCTGAGCCAGCTTTTTGATACAACCAGGACCACCTGCCCAGGGACAGCGCTGCCAATTGTATGTTGGACCCTCCCACACCAATCCTTAATCCAGAAAATGTCCCCACAGACTTCCCTACAGACCGATCTGGAGGCATTTTCTCAATTGAGCTTCCCCCTTCCCAGACGACCCTAATTTACCAGCACACAAGTTTAGCCTTCCATCTCCATCTGTCTGCAAAAGGACTTTTGCTTCATCCTATCCTGCCTCCCAGGACCACCATGTTGTATAACTCTAGAGAATCCCATACACACTACCCTGGCGTTGAATAGTACATAGCTGGCCCAGCCCTGCTCCCCTACTCCTGATTCTTGCCTCCAGTCCCTCCCCATTTCCACTCCATTTGCTGAGGGATAGCCAGAGCAATCTTGAAAAGCATTTAGCAGCTAACAGTAGTCCCTGGCTTGAAACCCTCTATTTATTTTTTGTTTGGGGGGGTTGTTTGTTTGTTTTTGTAACCAAAGTAAATCCAAAATCATTATGATGGTCTGCAGGCCTTCCCAACCAGGAAACTGAACAGACAGGTCACATGGGCTACAAGTTTCCTGAGATGGTATTTCTGTCAGCTTCTAGGGCAGCCAGGTGGGGTCCAGAGCTACCAGAAGGGCCAAGGTGGCGTCCTATACCCTAGGGAGTGCAGTCCCCTCCGGTACACAATGGAGAGAGCCCTTGGGGATGGATGGAGAGCATCAAGAAAGAAACCACAGCCTTTCCATCCCAGAGGCTACATTCTGGATTGGGGCAATGCTCACTTGGTAAAGTGCTCGTCATGAAAGCCTGAGAACCTGAGTTCTATCTCCCAGAACCCATGGCTAAAAAAAAAAAGAAAAGAATAAATTAAAAAGCTAGGTCCAACCTTGACATCCTCCTTCCAAAAACCCAAGTCTACATCCTTTCCAATCAGCTACGCTGGAACCTGAGGCATCACCTTCAATTCTTTGCATCACTTTTTTTTTTTTTCTTGTCTTTTGAAGACAAGGACTGCTTCCTGTCTCTTATACACATCTAGATGTGTATAAGAGACAGGATGGAGGCCAGGAGTCTTCCTCAATCATTCTGCTCCTTATTTTTTGAGACAGGGACTCAATGTATAATGTGTCAGTTTCTAGCATCTTGGTGCTGGGGAAGTAGAAACCAGGGACTTCCTGACCAGCCAGTATAGTCAAATTCTGAGTTCCAGATTCAGTGAGGGACCTTGTCACAAAAAGCAAGGTGGCGGGGCTGGAGAGATGGTGCAATAGTTTAAAGCACTTATTGCTCTTGCAGAGGACCCAGGTTTGATTCCCAGCAGCCACGTAGTGACTCCCAACCATCCGGATTGGGGAACTCCAGTTCCAGGGAACTCAATACCCGCCTCTCAGTTCCTCAGGAACCAGGAGGCGTGCCTTAAGTTCAAGGCCAGCCTGGGCTACATAGTGAGTTCCAGGCTAGCCTGGACTACAGAATGATATCTTGTCTCATAATAAAATACAACAAAGCTACGCCTGGGATTTTCTGAATCAGACAGGAAATAACTCCTTTCTCCTACGATTCTCAGCACAGGATGTAGTATATTTTCTGTCTCATGGAGGCGCTTGGGAGNGAATGGGCCAGCTGAAACAGCATCTCTCCATGGCCAAGGCCTTGCGCTGAGCCTGTAGTCCTTTGGTTCTTGGACTGGCTGAGCTGGGTTTCTTGCACTGTCAATAATGGGGGATGAGGACCTGGAAATATGGGGGGACCATGANAAACCCCTGTCCTCAAGCAGCTGGTGGCTCAGTGAGGAAGGCTGGGAGAACAGCAAGCACAAGACATTCTGACAGTGTGTGTACCAGGAAGCAGTCCTCAAAGGAAGCTATGTGCAAGGGGCAGGAAGTTTAACTCAGAGGTAGAGCNCTAGTTTGGCATGCACAAGGCCCAGGATTCAGTCCCAAGTACTAAAAGTAAAATTTGGCATTAAAGCTTGTCTTNCAATAAAAATAGCCGCCATTTACATCTTACCTATGCAGTGATGCCCTGCATGAGGACGTGCACACCATGGTGGCTCTAGTTACAGTACACAGCAGGCTAGGTAGCCATCTTGGTTTGTGTAAATACAAAAACAGGATGACGAATTTCACTCTTGTTTATTCCAAGATGTTGAGACAAGGTCTTACTATGTAGATCTAGCTCACGAGGTAGCTAGAGATGTTGTGGTGGGGTATGTGGTGGTGGTGTGGTGGTGGTGGTTTGGTGAGGGTGTGTGGTGGTGGTGTGGTGGT
>LZPO01055073.1:253619-266316 GCA_001675575.1 Neotoma lepida
ATGTTTTTGTGCATATGTGGGTTCGCACAAGCCTCACATGTGGAGGTCAGAAGACAACTTGCAGGATTCAATTCTCTCCTTCCATTAAGTGAGTACCAAGGATCAAACTCAGGCTACTAGGTTTGGTGGCAAGCACCTTTACCCCTGAGCCATCTCAACAGCTAGGCATTCCGACCAGCTAATCCCACTGTTAGCTTCAGAGGATGGGGGTGATTGGAGTAATAAATTCTAGAAGATCTTGATAAAAGCAAAGGAATGGTTCAAAACAAACAGAAGTCTAAGTAAACAGTGGTAGTTCATCTGGAGGCTCTGTGAGCTAACCGTTTGGAAATGCAAGCCCTTCCACTTCCCAAAAGTTCTTTTCCCACTTGATTAGATTCAAGTAGTATTGGCTGATCTTGAGGTCCCAAAGACTTCTCCCTTTCTGGAAGACTCTTGAATAAGGAGGGTNCTTACCAAACACTTGTTCACCTGCCGGTTAATTCCCAGCCTCCTACCGGCTTCTAACCATAAGGAACAGCCACAGGAGGCTTTTCTTCTTAAAGCTGCTTAGCTTAGGGCACCAGTGTGGCCTCATTTCTGGTCAATAATCCACCTCAGGATGACCTGGCCATACAAGAATTCCAGGGGGAGGGAAATTCATTTAAGAAGGAAGCTAAAATTAAAGTGGAAATCTAACTAGATTGGCTTCCTCNGGAGTTCCAGGACAAGGCATTCTTTTAAGGATTTGCAAAAGGAAGCAAGAACGCCGCACTTCAAATTGCCATAGAATAGAAGTGAGCTCATCCAGCCAGCAGACTATCGCAGATTTCTTCACATCCAGACCGCCAAGGGGACCTTTGAGCCCTTTCTGATTATGTATTTACTTTCTTTAAGTGAAGGGAAGAGACAAAGCGGACTGTTGAAGATTGGACTTGAACCCCGGGCTTCAGTGAAGAATCATGCTGAGACTCTGAGCTCTTTGTCCTAAAGAAAGTGTCCCCACGTGTTGCCTGGGGATGTCATCCGATGTCACTTTNCCAACTCTGTCTTTAGGACTCTATCTCAGGAAGGAGGGCTAGGGAGACAGCCAAAGTGCTTGAGATAGCTCAGTTGGTAAAGTAGTTGAGTCTTACATGGGTNCTAGAGAACTGAACTCATGAGGATGTGAGTTCAATTCCCCAGAACCCATACAAAGACTAGTGCAGTGGCCCAGGCTTCTCCTCNCAGCACACAGATCCTTGAGGCTTTCTGGCCAGCCAGCCTAACCAAATTAGGAATTAGCAAATT
This sequence comes from Neotoma lepida, assembly GCA_001675575.1. Taxonomy (NCBI): domain Eukaryota; kingdom Metazoa; phylum Chordata; class Mammalia; order Rodentia; family Cricetidae; genus Neotoma; species Neotoma lepida. Next base: position 254,889 of record LZPO01055073.1, read on the forward strand.
CCAGGCCAGTAAAAGCCCCTGTCTCATAAAATAAGGTGGGAAGTGTCCCTAGGAAAGACATCTGAGGTTGACTTCTGGTCTTGACATACATGTGCACCCCACATCTGGAAAACATGTACACAGAAAAGGAGATGAGAGCAAGCACAGGCCAGGAGCTCTATCCCAGAAGTGGGAGCAAAGAGAGAATCTTTGACAAACTAAGCATTCACTCTTCTCAGCACTTCAGTGGAAGGTACTGGGCCACCTATCTCCACACATCNCAAAATGAAGCCCACTGCTCCAGCATTGCACGGCTGACTATGATGGGTCCCTACCAAGCAGGTATCACCAACTCCCCAGACCTTCAATTTCCCAAGGCAGCAGAGCAAACCTTAGCTGCCAATCAAGCTCACCAATTCCTGTTGTCTCCAACCCCCATTTCGTTGGGTTTGATTCTAGAGGTTGAACCCAAGCCCTGAATGTATGCTAAGCAGCTGCTAGTCCATTACCTACATCCCTAGCCAGAGCCCAGCTATAAAGCGAGGCTGTGAGGTATGTTAAAGGTTGGGTTCCCCTTAGTTTCCAGGCTTGCTCGTGGGCGAGGGTAGAGAAAGGACCCATGAGCAGGCTCTCAGCTGACAGGCGAGGGCTAAGGCAACCTGAAGATCTGCTGAGCAGTGTCTGAGCAACCCCGTGCTGGAAGTCCACTCAATCACCTGACCCTGGCTTCCCACAGACCTCCCTGTGGCCAAGCATCCTCCTAGAGAACCTTGAAAACAGCTGAAATAACAAGGAGGTTGGACAGACCTTTCTGGCACGGGGCTCTGTTGGTTTTCCAGAAATGAAGTTTCTGAGGAATGAAGGCCAACAAAGACAAAGGAGAAAGGAGAAGTGCTTGATTGCCTGATTGCAGAGTCCTGCTGTTCCACCAGCCAATTCAGAGCATGGTCTACGATGGGCAAGGGGCCAGGAGTCACATGGGGACTTACCAGGAGGGGCCTTGGGTGTCCACATGTGGTCTAGGGTGGTTCTCCCAGGCACTCAAGCATTGCTCCACCACATGGGCACCAGCACTTTCATCTAGGTACTGTGCACACAGCNGTAAATGAAACAAGACAAAATCCCCACCCTAGCTCGCACTACTTAGTCTTTTTTCCTAGGTGAGTGGAGGATGGAGTGAGTGAAATGTGAATGCTGTGGAGCAAACCAAAGCAGAAAGGTGTCAGATACGTGGGGTGGGCAGGTGCACAGTCAAACAGGGGTCGGGGTACTCCCATCCAAAGGGTGGTCTATGTCTCCTAGGAGATAAAGGAATAATAAGCCNAGTGGAAGGGATCCCACCACAGGCAGAGAAATCAAGGAAGGCCAAGATCTAGTGCCACAAAGTAGCAAGTGTGAAGACAAGTGTCCTAGCNCTTCCTATTGCTGTGATAAAGACCCAGGNNCAAAAGCAACTTGGGAAAAAAGNGGTTATTTNACCCTGTATCTTAGACCGTTTCCAAGGGAAGTCANGGCAGGAACCTGGAGGCAGGAACTGAGGCNGAGGCCAAGGAAGAGTGCTGCTTACAGGCTTGCTCTCCATGGCCTGTTCAGCTTCTTCATTTGTTTGGTTGGTTTGGCTTTTTGAAACAGGGTTTCTCTGTGTAGCCTTGGCTGTCCTGAAACTCACTCTGTAGACAAAGCTGGCCTTGAACTCACAGAGATCCTCCTGCCTCTGTCTCCCAAATCCCAGGATGAAAGGCGTGCATCACCACCATCTGGCTCAGCTTGCTTTCTTATACCTTCCAGGACCACCTGCCTAGTGACAGCGTTGCCCAGTGGGCTGGGCCCTCACATATCGGTCTTTAATCAAGAAAGCACCCNCACAGACTTGCCCACCGGCCAATCGGGTAGAGGNATTTTCTCAGCTGAGGTTCCTTCTTCCCAGATGACCCAAGTTCGTGTCAAGTGGACAAATAAACTAACCTTACCAGCCCCAAGGCGAGTGAACAAGTGATTAGTGTAGGAATCAGAGAGCAACCCAGAGGGGAAGCCAGAAGAGGGCTGGCCAGAGGGCAAGAGCAAACAATAACAGAATCCCTGGGGCTGCTGTGCTGAGAATACAAAAATGTATTTGTAAGCTATTGGGTAGGGGAAGAAGCCAAGACATTAGGAATCTCTGGGTGAGGTCAGATGGCAGTACCGGGCGGAAGTGGGCAGACGCACCTAGAGTGTAAGATGCAGAGGCAGCGCCCTATCAGGTGACACNCTGCAGAAAAACAGTTACCAACAGACAAAAGGTTATTTAAGAGAAATCTTGGTGGAACTTTCCTTTGCCCCTAGAGCCCATGTCAGTATGGTGCTGTGGAACAATTTTTTTGTACACTATAAATATGTATTACTCTCATTGGTTAATAAAGAGCTGATTGGCTGGGCAGGAGGAGATTAGGTGGGAAAACCAGACTAAAAGTATGCTGGGAGGAAGAAGGGCAGAGTCACAAGAGTGAGAGTAGTTGCCAACCAGACACAGAAGGAGCTGGACACACAAAATGGGATAGAGTTAAAAGCCATGAGCCTTGGGGCAGCACATAGATGAATAGAAATGGGTTAAGTTGTAAGAGCTAGTTAGTAACAAGCCTGAGCTATTGGCCAAGCATTTATTGTAGAGCGAATCTTAAACAGTCTTATTAATTGAAAACACCAGGCTAGGTATTGGGATAAATTCTCAAAGGTCAGAGAAACAGAACAAGCCACAGCCAACTTCCTCACCTTGCCAACTCCTCAGCTGATCTTGTTTCCTCAGACTGCAGGCTTCTGAGTCCTCTCCCGAATGAATCTCAGCTCAACTGCTGCTCCAAGCCTGAAAGCTTAAGAGGCCTTCTAGCTTCTGGTTTCCACACCTTATATACCTTTCTGCTTCCTGCCACTACTTTTCTGGGATTAAAGGCATGTGTCTTTCTCAAGCAAAGACATGAGATCTCAGGTGCTGGAATTAAAGGTGTGTGCCACCATGCCTGGCTGTTTCCAGTGTGGCCTTGAACTCACAGAGATCTGGATGGATCTCTGCCTCGGGAATGCTAGGATTAAAGGCATGTGCTACCACTGCCTAACCTCTATGTTTAATCTAGTGGCTGTTCTGTTCTCTGACCCCAAATAAGTTTTATTAGGGTACACAATATTTTGGGGGACATAATATAATCACCACAATTTATAAGTAATCTTAAGTCTCCATGTTGGTTATTTGGGAGCAGGTGGTAGGAACAGGAAAGAAAACTCTGCCTACAGTATGGGGATGGCTAAACTTAGATTACTTTCTGAGTGTGTGTATGTGTGTGTGTGTGTGTGTGTGTGTGTGTGTGTGTGTGTGTGTTAGCAAGAGCAACAATAGCTCAACCAAGGATTCAAAGAACATTTTAAAATTAATTTTTCTTTTTTCTTTTTGAGACAGGATCTCACTATGTAACCCAGGCTGGTCTCAAGTTTTTGGTCTTCCGGCCTCAGCCTCCAAGGTGTGGGAATTCAGACCTCAGCCTCTATGCTTGCTTCAAAGAATATCTGTAGGGATCTGAACTGTCAACTCGACTGTATTTATGATCATCATGGCAACACACCGCCACACCTCTGGGTATGTCTACAAACATTCCAGGAAGGTTTCACTGAATAGCGAGTGTCACCCTGCATGTTAGCAGAGGCATCCTTTTGAGGTTGGGAGCATGGACTGAATAAAGAAGATGAGCTCTCTCTCCCTGCTTCCTGACTGCAGACACAAAGTGACCAGCCACCTTCCATTCCTGCTATCATGCTTTCCCCACCTTGATGGACTTCTATATCCCCTCCCAGCTAGATCTAATCTGTGCCCTGGGATAGCTATAAATGTGGCCCAACACAAAATCATAAACTTCCTTAAAACATTAAGAGATCTATTTCAATTAAGTTTTTGTTTTGTTTTGTTTTTGGCGGGGGTGTGGGGTTTGCAACTCAATTTTGTGGTTCTCCAGCCTGAACTTCACAGATGACAATGTCCNGTCTCACTTGCAAAAGATTGACTATGCCTTCAGGTAAGTTCAACACANCCTTCCTTCTTTTCTTAGTCCCTTTCATCAGGTTTTTGTTACAGCAAGGACAAAAGTAACCAATACACCTTTGACAGGATGCCTTTACTGAAGCCAGATGGTGGTGGCGCCCGCCTTTAATCCCAGCACTCAGGAGGCAGAAGCAGGCGGATCTCTGAGTTCAAGGCCAGCCTGGTCTACAGAGAGAGCTCTAGGACAGCCAGGACTACACAGAGAAATCCTGTNTCCAAAACAAAACAAAAGAATGCCTTCACTAAGGTTGGGAAAGCAATTCCACTTAATTCACTGCGACCTTTATTTACGTGTTTATTTATGTATTCTGCAGCTCAAGCCAGATCCTGTTTGTCCGTTCTGGGAGCCAGCAATGCCAGGAAAGCCATTGCCAGGAGAGAAAGGACATCCTGCCTGGGCTTAGGCTAAGACCACCTGTGGAGATTGTCACAGGAGGAAACCATGTGGTAGAAACCAATCTGGGAGAGCCAAGGTGGCTTCTTGCCATGCATCTAAAAACCCAGTAGCCCTTAGGAAATTATATCTGGGTCTTGATGCACAGAGCAGAAGACCAGAGGGAGCAGCTGCTCTTCTGAATCCACGTTCCCTTTAAACCTCTCTCCTCCACCCGAGGACACAGATCAAAAGGGCTTAAGGGCACATACCTGAACCCCAAAAGATGTCTTTAAAAGCCATATTTACTTATTATTTGCTAAACATTTTATTATGGATGTGGCAAAACATACCATCCTTGAGAAACCCATGCATACTTATTCAGCTTGTAGANCCGACAATCAACACCTAGCCAGTANGATCAAGATGTCTTCCCTCCCCATCTCTTACCCGTCCTCTCTCAATATATATGGGATTGTTTCTATTTGTTTATTTTTAGTCTTGTGTATATATTTCTGTACATGTGTATGGCAGGTGGATGTGAGTGTTCTCAGACACCAGAGGAGGGTATTGAATCCCTANAGCCGGGGTCAGAGGAAGCTGTGAGCCTCTTGATTTGGGAACTAAACTCAGGTCCTCTGGAACAGGAGTTACAGGCAGCTGTGAGCCACTGTATGGGAACTGAGAACAGAGTCTGGGTCCGCTGCAAGAGCAGCTGATGCTCTTAACCACTGAGCCATCTCTCCAGCCTCTGTTGATGTGCTTTCAAGTGTATTTACTTATTTTATGTGTATGTGAGTGTGCCTGGGTGTATGTATTTGCACAAGTGTAGAAGCCTGCAAGGTCCAGAAGAGGGCATCAGATCCACTGGAACTAGAGTTACAGACAGTTGTAAGCCTCCATGTGGGTGCTGGAAACCAAACCCAGGTTCTGTGCAAAAACAGTAAGTGATCTTAAGTGTTGAGCCATCTCTCCAGACCCATGATGGGCTTTTAGGAGGTGACTGGTTCATGGCGATAATACCTTTATCAATGGATTAACCCACCAATGACTTCAGAACTGAACGGGCCATTAAGAAGTGAGGCCTAATTCAAGAAGTAGGTCATATGTCTTGTCCCCAGATCCTTCCTGTCATCCTGCTCTCTAGTTGTGTTCTCTCTAGCCTGGTGCTCTGTCCCACCACAGATCCAGAGCAATGGGGCCAGCCAACCATGACTAAAACCTCTGAAATGTGAGCCAAAATATATCTTCCCTTATATTGTTTTTTTTTCCCAAGCATTTTGTCATAGCAATAAACAGCAGTTTCACCCACAAGTATTCCTATACAGTTCTCTAAAAGATGAACTTAAGTAACTATAGTTTCATTAAATAACCATTGGCCTTTTTTTTTTATAGATTAACAGTTATTTGTTATTGACCCAGAGCCAACAAATATCCAAACGTCTTCCTTTCTTACTGTTTTGGGTCTTTTATTTTGTCTTTAAATTTTTAGTTTGGTCGTGTGTGTGTGTGTGTGTGTGTGTGTACCTTGGGTATCATTCCTCAGGAGTTGTCCATCCTTCAGGCTAGACTTCCAGCCCACAAGCTCAACCCCCACAGCTTGCTTTTTCATGAGGGTGCTAGGGTATGAACTCAGGTCTTCACACTTACACAGCAAGCACTTCACCCACTGAGCCATCTCGCAGGCCCCTGGCTTTTGTTTTGGGACAGGCAACACAGCTCCAGCTGGCCTGGAACTTTGATCCTTCTAGCTCAGTCTCACGAGCNCTAGGATGACAGGTATGCACCACCACACCCAGCTCTCACAAACATTTCCATAGCTCTTCATTTTAATCCACACCTAGACAAGGTCTGCCTGACATATGATGCATTAGTTCCTGTCTCTTCTCCCCTCTCCTTTTGCCTGTAGTATACTTAAAAATAAACTGGGTTCTTTGCTCCATGCATGTTCTCAAACTTTGAATTCAGCTAACTGTATCCCCTATGGTATCATTTAATAAAATGTTTCTTCTGCTCTCACTTTCTCTGCAAATGATATAAAGGATGCAGAAGAAAGATCTGATTCAGGCTTGATTGTTGTTGTTTTTCTTTGTTTGTTTGATTTTTGGTTTGTTTGTTTCATCAGACTCCTAAAACTTGGACCACAAAGCCCTAATTCCCTGTGTGATGTTGGTATCTAGAGAAGGTCTCGAAGGTAATTAGGGCAGATGAGGTCATGAGAATGGAGGCCTCCTAACCAGACTAGTAGAGACAATGCATGTAGCCCAAAAGTAGCCACATCCAAGGGAGGGGGGGTGGGGGAGCTCTCAGGGGCCTGGCTCCTTTGGAATAGCTGCATGGCCCCCTGCCATGCCTACCTGGCATTTACATGGCTGCTAGGAATCTGAACTCCAGCCCTTGCATGGCAAGCACTTTGCCCACTGAGCCATCTCCCCAGCTCTTTCTTTTTTGGAGTGCTGGAGAGCAAACCCTGGGCCTTTTGCATGCTAGACAAGCACTCCACCACTAAGCTATATCCTACACCCCGTGTTTCTAGACTACGAGTCCAGCGTAGTCACCTGCTAGCGGGGTGACACTGGATTCGTGTCTCTGTTTCCTCATTTAGCTGGAAACAAAGCCAAGTTAACTTCTTCCTTCACCTCCAACAATATAGGAGAATGAAACAACCCAAGCCGTGCTCAGGAAGGCTGACTTAACATTATGATTCTATCTCTCCCTTGCTTTGAGGGCTAAAACAGATACCAGATTCAAGGGCACTCTGAAAAAAGAAGGTGACGCAAGCCCAAAGCCTTACTGAACAAAAGCATTTCCAGCGCAGGTGGTGAAATCCAGACTCCTGCAGATTTGCGCCTCTCTACTGGAGCTGCATGTCAGCAAGCTCTGGCGGTGGCCTCTGGAAGAAGGAAGTAGTCACAAACACCTGGGTCCTAAGCAATGTCACAGAAAGTGAAAGGTCGTTCTGGTTTGCCTTTTCCAGCTTCCAGACTATAATTCCTTGTCACACAATCCCGTCATGGCTTGTGCCATCTCTGGTAAACGTGAGCTAGGTCCCTCTGCTGGGCAGAGTCTGCTGACAGCTGACATTGTTGGTAAAAGCTCTCTCCCAGCAAATCTGGTCTGGGGCAGTACAGCTGTGAGGTCTAATGACCGGTGGGTGGGAGGTGGAAGGGTAATTTCCCTTTTGCTCTCTTCCTAATTGAACGTAGGAGCTAGACGACTCATCCACTTGTCTGAGCATGCCAGCTACTCAGCAATGGCAGGAACTTCGGTATGTTTCATGCACGACCTAATCCCAGTACCTTGCCCAGAGAGCGTTCAATCAATATTTGCTGAATGAGGGCATTTAACACGAACAATGAAGTCCCAGCCCGACGGGCCTTGCCCTGAAAACCCAGCTTCATCTCCTCACTTTCCCTAACCTCAGATGACCTTTCTAACTTCTCCTTCCAGACACTCACTTGTAAAAATTTACTTGTTGAAAGGCTGTCTTAGGGGGCTGGAGGTGTGGTTCAGTGGTTGAGTGCTTGCCTAACACATGTCTGGTTCCATCCCCTGCTCCAAAAGAAAAAAAAAAGGGGGGGGGGAAACAGAGATGGCGAAGTCAGTAAGTGCTTGCTGCACAAGCATGAGGACCTGAGTTCAGATCCCAGCACAGACAAAAGCTAGGCAAGATGTTGTATGTGTGTGATCCCCGTGCTGGGGAGATGGAGACCAGAGGAATCCCTGTCTCTTATACACATCTAGATGTGTATAAGAGACAGCAGTCAAGCAGAACAGATGAGCTTCAGGTTTGACAAGAGACTGTATCCCCAAAACTTAAGATGGAAAGCAATGGAGGAACATACCTGGCCTCTGATGTGTACATTCGTACATGTATGCATTCACACACACACACACACACACAAATCAAAGCCTACCTTTAGTAATAGACATATTTCCTATCATCTGAACTAGATAATAAACAGCTCAGAGAAGGCAGCACACCCTCTGGGTGTTGTTTTGTGGGTGATGACTGCATTCATCAGCGTTCCTGGTCATGGAGGGTAAGCACAAATATGCCTCCACCGTCCTGCTGAGCATCTCTCCCAAGCCCACCTAACCCTGGAGCCCTCGATGGACCACAGCAGAGTTCCAACCAGGCAGGGCCTCTCCCAGCCTCCCTCCAAGGACAGTCCTAGAATCATGCGCTAGCTGAACTTCTCTGGCCATCAGGAAAAAACATGGCTGTCCTCCTGTTCCTAAAGAGTTAAAAACGTAGGTTTAAGATGGCCATCTTCCAGGGAACCCACGAGTGTCTGTTTAGACAAGACAGGAGAAGCCAGCGACTCTCTTGAGGCAAAGACAGAAGAGCAGACTTTTATTTCCTTAGGCCAAGAGGAGGATGGCAGGTTGAGCCATCTCAGCAATTGTCCAGGGGAAGCTAGATTTCACTGGAGCAAAGGCCAGTGGTTCTATACGTAGCTTTCCAACATTTCAGATTAGTTTTCATGACCCAAATCCACATTATAAAGTTTACTAATATCACATGGATCCATTCCTAAATGCAACATGATTAACACTTTGTTCTGACAACATGAGTTTGTTTTGTTAGGACTTTTCCAACAGGCCCAAGGCTATGTTCTCTTTAGTGTGGCTGTTTTTTTCCTTCTTAAGCAGTGAGGGGATGACACGCAAAGACAGGAGCAGTAAGCTAGAAAGACTAAGAAGGCTGGGAGAGAAAAGTGGTGGTGTTGAAATCAAAGTTGCTCCAGACTTAATGAGACACAGCCATGGGCAAGTCATCAATAGGGCACTGAATGATAACCGGGTGTGATAGAATGCACATCACCACAGGCCCCCACTGCTGTGGGTGACCTCACTGTCCCCAATACAGCATGCTTTCACCCACTCCTGCTTCCTGTCACTCCACGCACCCTTCCTTTGGCTCACCCTCCCACTCCCCCCCTCACACAGACACACAACAACAAACTTCCCAAGAGCCTCCCTGCTTGTTTTATACTCCACAGATCTCCATTCTACTCAACTCCCTGGGAGCCATAACGTGTGATGCATTGTGGGAGGCCACCTCCTGGGAGCCAAGTACAGCAGCAAGCCCTTGCACTTTCTCTCCTTGAACCTAGGACACAGCAGGGATTATTGTCATGCCCTTGTTTTCATCACTGTCCTTGTCCATCACCACTACCCTGGNAGAAATTAAGACACTCTAAAAAGACACTTGCATCTCTCTGTCTGACTATCAAACTATTGAAACAATGGATCCCCAAAACTAGGAGCCCCCTGCCCCAGGAATCACATGATGGGTGAAAGAAGAGACACCACCCAGAAGGAGAACTTGTCTCCCATATCTAACAACTTGTCAGCCATCTGGCAGGGTGGGAATGACGGTCAGACAACGATGGGCAATATCACACTTTGAGAGGAATCGCTTAGATGTCTCTAGCACTTATTTAAACTTTACTCTCACTTCAGGACCCTGAAGACGGACTTAAGTCAGAGCTGGAGGCTCACTGGATCTCTTTATTCCTCTTTCCAATGTTATTACAATTGACTAAATCGCCCTTTTCTCCTTTTTCAATTAATTCAGCTGCTTTAATTGGCTTCCTAAGGAAGGGTGGCTGTTCTTGGCCTTTTGAGGTACAGACTGTGACCCCAAGTTCTGTAACACCATCCCTAGCTATTCCTTTGCAAATATTCATGGTTCCTCAGAGGACTTTCCTTCCCTCCCTCTCTACACTCAATCCAGTGGGAGTCAAGACCACAAAATAAACACACAGCCCCTCTACCTGGATAACTGAGTTCACTGAAGAGACCTAGATGGCACAGATGCCAGCTTTTCTGCCAACTAGAGAAACAGATATTAGCGTTTTAAAGCAAGAATGAACTATAATGGGATCTAAGCCACTCAAGCAGAACATAAGCCCTTAGGTAGGCGACACGTGGGTGGGATGGAGACAGGAAGAGGAAAGTGGAACTCTGAAGGACTGAAGCCTTCCCTAATAGCCCCCTCACATACACCCTTCTTCTGAGACTACCCTGAAGACCCAGCAGCCCAAAGCAGGCTTGCAGGACCCTCCCTCTGAACTCCAGGGGGAGATTCCTTTTAGTTTACTTCCCAAGATGAAGTTCTCACAGGCTGGTAAAAGCGGTGAGCTTATTTGCAAGCCAGGGTCATATCTGCCTAGCAACCCAACCCGAAGACTTGAGGGACTATAAGTGTGGACAGGGAACAGGCAGGCCAACTCTACACAAAGGAATCTGTTCTCATGCAAATGACCCTTAGCAAGAGGGCTAGGGGAAGAAAAGGGAGCCTGGGGCAGCTCCGAGGAAGCTGTTGTCCTCCCTAGAAGATGCTGAGAGACTCTTTCACGACACACTTACTGCCTTGCCTTCTGCAAAGCAAGAGCCAGAGGGGGCTCTGCCTGATGTACAGACTCCCACTGACCTACTGCAGAGGCCAACAGTACAGCCTGGCTCTTAGGTTAATTTCCTGATTTTTCTGGTCCTGTACTCCAGACTGCAAAGGTCCCTTTGTTCTTATTGAGGACTAAACAAAGTTAGTTCTGTTTGGGGGCGTTGGTTAGCATGGTGATGCAGTACTTCCCCTCAAGAAGTGAGAAAAGCAGAGGTTTTCGTCTTTTCACTGGACCAGTAGGCTTGAGGAGAAAGATGAGAAGCCAGTCTCTAACCAGCACTAGCAGAAGTCACCAGCCAGTGGGCAGCAAGGCTGGATTCCAGCCACTTCTCCATTATCCAAACGCACACAGTCCAAGTCAACTTTGGAGTACTAGTTGCAAGCCAGGCCTAGGGGTTTCTACAGATGTCATGTGACCAGTGCTCTTGCCTCAACCTGCCTCATCTCTAAAATGGGAATCATGCCTATCCTTCACAGAGGGCTGACAGGACCAAACCACACACGAATGAGCCAAGCATGATGGAGCAGACCTAGCACTTGGGAGGTGAATTCAGAGGGTCAGGATTTCAAATTCATCCTCGTGGGACTTTATCTCAAAAAA
>LZPO01055073.1:268807-307343 GCA_001675575.1 Neotoma lepida
GGTGGCCAAGGCTGGCGTGGGTTGGGGGCCAGGGTGCTCCAGGCTCCCCGGCCAGAGCCAACTTGATAGAGACTCGGGCCCACGCCCTAAGGGGTTAAACCTTTTCTCATGTTACGGAGCGGTTTATAAGAAGGCTCGGGAGGCCCAGCCTCCGCCTAATTGGGAGCCTTTTTGGGGTTTATTCTCTTCCCTTCTAACTTGGTGAGTTGGTTTTTATTATTTTACATGCTTAAAAGTTTGATTGTGGGGTTTGGGTTGGGTTTTTTTGTTGTTGTTTTTTGTTGCTTTTTTTTTTTAATATGTGTGTTGGGGCCTTTTTTAGGGTGGGGAGGAGGAGGAAAGCACTTAACATTTAAACATTTTGAAGATGTTAATCCGAAAAATATTCTGACAGTTGGGAGTGCTCGGGGCCACCGGGATGACGCGCTCTTGGGCAGTTGCGGGTAGCTGAGAGTTGAATGTCCCTGACCCTAGACAGATGGGTTCTGGGAAATACCTTAAAGGGTGGCCTGGGCTTTGATCGTCCCCATCCCGGGGTGAAAGGACCTAGGCTGTGAGGAGAGTCCGGCAACCGTCTCAGACCCTCTGTGGATTTTCCACATGAAGTTGCTTGCGCGTCACCAGAGCGAAATGTCAGAGAGGTACCTTCCTTCTCCCAGGCTCGCGCGCGCACACAAGGCGGCCACTGAGGCAGCGCGAGGCAAAGTGGGACTCCGGGTCTCCATCCCCTACTACCCCACTCCCCAGGGCGGTCCTAGGGGGAGACAGATTTCTCCTCAGAGCGTGGGTCCCACACTTTGACGATCTGCACTGTCACCCACTGCTACCCGGTCCCGCGCAACTTCCAAGGTTCTCGGGGCTACCAGCGGCAGCAAAGTGTCTGAGCTGAGCGGCTCCAGGCAGGGGGAAACGATTTTGCAGAGGAAATAGGTTAATTTCCTTCTGGGTTGTTTCTATTCCTGCACCTCAGCAGACAAGTGATAGAAGTTTGTTAGGTGGCGTGTAAAAATGTCACCAAACACAGGGTTGGGGGAGGGTCGTAGAAAAGCTCCCGGGGATCCAACTGGGGAAACGCAATTACAACTTGTTAACATGGAAGCTGGTTCTGTTTGCACAGCTAGACACTGTGCCAGCTCCTTTTGCGGAAGAAGGTTTTTACCTTTGGATTGAGATTTCAGACTCCGTAATCTGACTGTTTTTGCAAACCGTACTGATGAGTGTCTGGCTGCAAGAAAATGCCAGATCCTATGCTGAGATCTCCTCATAGTACCATTATGTGGCTCTGGGGGGTGGGAGGGAATACCCTCGAAACACCTTTTCTGGTAATTAAGGGAAGGGCGTCAAAGATAGAAACTGACAGTACGTAAATAAACAATGCAACCAAGTGGAAAAATGGTCTTAATGAGTACCACTAGCCCTGAGTTTTCCTTCTGTGGTTTCCAGAAACAGGACTTTTCCTCGGTGGAACTCCCGAGGAAGACACTTAAATTAGGGGCTTGGGTTTCAACTCAATGGTCTTGCAAAAACGGATGAATTGGTTGTAGCCAGTGATTCATTCAACGTGGCTGAGGCAGTTTACCAGGTTAGAGTTGGGATTTTTGTTTTTTAAAAAGACTAGTCTGGACAACTGGGGCTAGCGACAACTTGTCGGAAGCCTTATCCTCCAGGCTACACCTTCAAGGAGATCCCCAGTGCTTTGGTTCTGATGATGTCAGCAGCCATCTCACTGCCTTTTGAACTTCGATCAGAACTGACCCTAGGCTAACCCCAGAGGCTATATGATAACCCAGTATTTTTATGCCTTCATGCCAAATCCTTACAACAGCACATTAAAGTACAGTGAAAGTCCCAGGTGACACCTATCTTCAAGTCTTGTGGGATACTCATTTATTTAGGGCGTGCCTCCACCTCCTGTGAGACAGTAGCCCAAGCTGGCCTGAAACTCACCGTGTAAGTGAGCCTGGCTTCAAACTCATAGCTCACTTCCTGCCTCGGCTTCCTGAGTGCAGCGTCTATAGGTCCATGAGCAGACAACCTCTCTCCATTTTGTCTTCTTTGTTTTTTTTTTACATTCTCTCCTTTCTCCTTCTTGAAGTCGACACTGAGATAACCAAAAGCTACTAGGAAATACTGTAGATGGCCCAGCCTTTGTTTTTTCCTAAAGGACTTCAGGGGTCTTGGGAAAAAGCCAGCAGGAGCTCACTCACACTAACAGAGCTTTACAGTCGGAAAATACCATAGAGACTGCTTTCAAAAATGAAATTTAGCCATCAAGAGATTTCTGCCAGGTAGTGAACTATTACCTGAGGGCTTCCAGAAGATAAACCCAGACCTGCCCCCCTGTAGATGGTAACTCAGAGCCAATCAGGGTCAAAGGCCATCCTGGGAACTGCCTCTTCTTAGGAGAAAAGATCTGGACTCAGACTCCAGTTAGGTTCAGAAATTCACGTGTTGTGAACACCGAAAATCAAGAAGTGAGGTGGTCACCAGAGATCATCAGGTTGCTTAAGCAGCCCTGCCATTTAGAGCCCCACAAGGCCTTTCCCATCAGGCACAGCCGCAACACCAAACGGACAGGCCGTCTTCGGATTCTGGTATCTGGAGAAGCTTTTGAGTAGTCGGCTTGAAAGTTGGGCCTGGGCTGCTTTGTGCCCAGTGTGACAGTTTGTAGAGCTAGCTGGCCTGCTGAATCAGTGGCAGGAGGAAGGGAAGAGAGGAGGAAACGGCTTCTTCTGCAACCAGACACTTCCTCATTTTACGATTCTTTTTTATACGGCATGGGCTGTGCACTGCTTTGATGGTGGGTGCCCAGAGACACTGTGTGGAGTAAACTTTGAGGGGGCTGTTTCTGTTTCTGTTGGGTTTCAGTGTCTATTGTTTTGTTTTGGGGGGTTGTTTGTTTGGGTTTTGTTTGTTTTGGGGGTTGGGGGGGAGAGAAGGTAGACAGTGTTGTAGCCCAGGCTGAACTTGAACTTTTTTTGAGACAGTATCTTGCTATGTAACCAAGCCGGCAATCCCCCTGCCTCAGTCTTCTGCGTGGACCACAATGCCCAGTTTGTTTAGTAAACTTTTAGCAAGCATATGTGAGACACAAAATGTTATGCAGGCAGTAGGTCTGCAAAGAGTAGCTGATTGCCTGCCTAGTGCAATCTTTTTTTTTTCTCCCCCTGTGTCACACTTCAACCCAAACTAGCTCAAACTTGCCATGTAGCCACAGGTGACCGTGAATCCCTGACTTTCATGCCTCCACTTCCCATATGGTAGGTAGCAGGCTACCGTGCCCAAGCTTTTTGTTTTGTTTTTTGTTTTTTTGAGACAGGGTTTCTCTGTGTAGCTTTTAGAGCCTGTACTGGAACTCACTCTGTAGACCAGGCTGGCCTCAAACTCACAGAGATCCGCCAGCCTCTGCCTGGGATTAAAGGCGTGCGCCACCACCTCCCGGCTATGCCCAAGCTTTTATGTTCAATCTTAGATATAACGTGCCCTTATCATCTCCTGGTAAGGCTTCCACTCTGTCATTAGGCTACATTGTGGTCTTAGCTCACATCCATGCGTAGTAGGACATAGGATGCTCCAGACTCATAAAGGTTTGGGGAGGCCATCTTACCTTTATGATGATCCCAGGAATAAGGAAGCAAGTTTTGTTCCCCTTAAACCTCCATTAATTGGGCGTGGCTGGCTTATGCTTTTAATCCCAGCACGTGAAAGGGTGAGACAGGAGGATTGCTGCAAGTTAGAAGCTAGCTGGGGCTATAACATGAATGCAAGTGAATATATTTGGTTGTAGCCAGAACAGTGCAAGTAAAGGAACTGATCACCGAGCAGGAGCTCAGAAAATAAACAGATGCCAGAAGTTAACTGTCTTCTGGGCAGCTGTCACACATCAAATCTAATGTCCAGCTGCTTCACACCCACTCAGGCAAGACCCTTCCAGGGTTTGCACTTTTCCTCTTAGCACAGTTTCCGTGGGCCACCCACTGGGTTCAGCCTGAAAAGTCAGCTGATGAGTAGAGCTTAATGCTAAAGTCAAAAACTGTCAGCTGTTAAGGCTGGATGATGTTAGGGTCTCCAGTCACCACTGGCTTCAGGAGAGTGTGCTTTTAATCCCAGCACTTGGGAGGTGGAGGCAGGCAGATTGCTAGGAGTTCAAGGCCAGCCTGGTCTATGTCCACATCAAGTTCCAGGACAGCCAGGGCTACATAGAGAGACCTTGCCTCACTAAACAACCTAAAGATTCCCCAGTCGCTTCTCCTTTGATTAAAGAGGAGTGCAGGCCCAGAGGTGGGAACTGACTACCTCAAGTCACACAGTTGTGTGGCTAAACAGTTTAAGACCTCTCTATACATGGAGGTCAAGAGTACGTTAGGGATGGTTTAGGGGGTAAAACTGACAACCTAAATTCAGTCTCAGGAGCCCATCTGGTGGAAGGAGAGAACCAACTCCCACAGTAGGTCTTTGACTTCCACATGTGTGCTATGGCACCAATACACCCCACTCCTCCGGAAACGTTTGTGTAAATAAATAAGCTAACGTAATTTAAAAAAAATTTTTTTTGTGTGAAGGGTGATTTGTCAGCTTAGCTGCTAGAGTGCTTGCCTAACATGCATGAAGCCCTGGGTCCCTGCTATCACATAAGCCTAGTGTGATAGCTGATGCCTGCAATGCCAGCACTTAGGAGGTCTTAGAGAAACAGGAGGGTCAGAAGTTCAAGGTCATCCTCCATTCCATAGCCATTAAGAGACCAGCTTGAGCTAAGTGAGACTGTCAAAACAAAGGTACTTTGACAAAAATGACTTCCTCACAATAAATGTAGAAAGCACTTCCCTCTCTGGCCTTTTAGTCTGTTGCTCTGTTGGCTTGGACAGTCTGACTCTGGACTGTTTGGGCCAAATCCCTTTACCTCCCTGGACCTGTTTCCCGGTTTTGCCAATGAGGAAGAGAACAAGCTGACTTTGGACTCTTCTTGCAGCCCCAACCTCCTGTAATTCTAATTTCGTTTGGAGGCCTAGGTTGATCCTAGCACCACACAGCTTTTTCAAGAGTAGTGTGAGCAGCTGCAAGCAGAACTTTGAGGTTGTCTGGACACAGCCTTCTGGTGGCAGTGGGAACTTCAGTTCAGCTCAAACCACAGCTGCTGTTTGGTTCCATCCATCCAAATAAAATACAGAATCTTAATCAGGACAAAGGTTCAGCTTGTCTCCCTGGAATCATTATCCCAATATATTTCTGTTCAAGTTGGTCCCGAGGACTCCATTAAGACTCTTAAGACTTTCTGGCCGGGTGGTGGTGACTCACACCTTTAGTCTCAGCACTCAGGAGGCATAGGCAAGAGGATCTCTGTGAGTTTGAGGCCAACCTGGTCTACACAGTGAGTTCCAAGACATAACAGCCAGAGCTACATAATGAGACCCTGTCTTAAAAAAGCTAGGTGTGAAGTGATATTCAAGACATAAAAATCAGATTTTGTGACCTTATAATCTAATTGAGCAAATAAGACAATGCATGAAAGTAAAGAATTACCCATTAAGTGATTCCTCTCACATGAAGATGAGACCACCTTAGTTGAGTTTGTCAGAGGAAGCCTGATGAAAAAGGAGGACCAGAATGAGCAGGGCTATGGAAGTTGCCACAGCAGCTGTAGAGACTGCATACAGCTTGAAGAAATGACATGGCCAAAGGCAAGGTAGCTGGAAACTACAAGAGCCACCAAGAACCCTTCTTGACCATGGCAGGTGAGTCAAGTTTTAGAACCAAAGGTAAAAAGGCTACCAAGAGGGCTGGAGAGATGGCTCAGAGGTTAAGAGTAGTGACTGCTCTTCCAGAGGTCCTAAGTTCAATTCCCAGCAACCACAAGGTGGCTCATAACCATCTGTAATGAGATCTGGTGCCCTCTTCTGGTGTGCAGACATACAGACATACAGAACACCATACACATAATAAATAAATCTTTTTAAAAAGTCTTCTAAAAAAGGGCTATGAAGATAGGTTGGGTGTGGTGATATATTGTGCACCCCAGTATATTGTGTACCCTAATAAACTTATCTAGGGATCAGAGGACAGAGCCAGCCACTAGATTAGACATAGAGGCCAGACAGTGGTGGCACACACCTTTAATCCTAGCACTCAGGAGGCAGAGATCCGTGTGGATCTCTGTGAGTTCAAAGCCACACTGGGAACAGAGCCAGGTGTGGTGGCACACACCTTTAATCCCAGCACTTGAGATTTCATGTTTTTGCTTGGGAAGCACACACGTCTTTAATCCCAGGAAGTGACATGGCTGGTTGGAGATCGGTATATAAGGTATGAGGAGACAGGGACTAAGCAGCAGTTCAACTCAGGGGTGAGGACTCAGAGGCTTTCAGTCTGAGGATTCATAGAAACAGGATCGGCTGAGGAGTTGGTGAGGTGAGGTTGGCTGTGGATTGTTCTGTTTCTCTGATCTTTCAGCTTTCACCCTAGTATCTGGCTTCGGTTTTGTTTTTTTGTTTTTTATTTATTAATAAGATCTTTTAGGATTCGTGTTACAGTTGGGGTCTGATTGTGAGACACACGGAAAGCCAGGCTCATTAGTAGGTTTTATCCTTCAGAAAGAACAAAGTGATTGACAAGCACACACACACACACACACACACACACACACACACACCTAGCAATGCAATGTTGCGTAAAGATTCACAAGGAGAAGGTCCAATAGATGGATTAAGGGCAGCCAAGGCCTTGACAGCTGCAGGCTTCACCACCACTATGGCCTCGCTTTCCCAGGGACAACCACTGTCCCAAAGCCAACACCAGGAAGTACTTTTATTTTGTTGTCTCCTAAACCACAGCTGACTGCTGTTTGTACTCTGCCCCAGCCGCCTGTCTTCAGGGTGACTTTGGAAAGGCTGAGAAGGAGGAGTGTTGTAGAGACCTCCTTTGCTAGCAGACTCCTGGCTCCCATCATAGCTGAATGCTTTCCATGTCTGGGACACTAATGACTGTCCTGAAGCTGCCCAGACTACGTTCTGGAGCTCTGTCCCAGCCCTTGCTACCTTTTCATTCATTCTCAAGCATGATGTACAGCGGGCGAAGACCTTTGCTGCAGAGGGCATCGGCCTCTTAACACATCCCATGNCCTGTTTCACTCGGCCAAATACTTAACAGGACCAGAATTTGAAAAAATGAGGATATAGTGCCTTCAGATACCAGACTGCTGTGGGGAATATCCACAGGATGAATGAGAATAAGCTTGGTTAAATATGTCGCTGTTTAAGATTTGTGACTTAGAAGCCAATGAGATGTCTGCTCTCCATTCTGCCAAGCCTGCTTGCGTTCCATCCCCAGGACCCACATTGTGGAAAGAGAGAACTAAGTCCTGAAAGTCATCCACTGACTTCCACACAGATGCCTTAGTGCAGTGGTTCTCATGCTGTGACCTCTGACCTCTGCAAGTTGTCCTCTGACTTCCACTTGCCCGCATAGGCACATGGGCACACACATGCACAGAATTAATTTTGCAAGTAGAGTTTCTCTGTGCAACAATCCTGGCTGTCCTGGAGCTCATTCTGTAGATCAGGCTGGCTTTGAACTCACAGAGATCTATCTTCCTGCCTCTGCCTCTGGAGTGCTGGGATTGAATGCATGTGCCACCACCACCTAACCACACAATTTTTAAATTAAAAACAACACAAAACTCACAAGCCTGCTGCATGCATACAATTTTTTTTTTCAGTTGCCCTAGTACGTATCAAATCCTAGTTACTTGGGAAGCTGAGGCCGGAGAATCCCAAGTTTAAGGCCTGCTTGAGCTACAGATGGACTTCAATGCCTGCCTGAACAGGTTATCAAGACTCTGCGTCAAAATGAGTCAGGGGTGGGGCAAGGGGCATCTGTAGCTCAGTGATAGATCCCCTACCTAGCCTGTGCAAGGAAGGCCTTGTATTCCATGCTTAGTACTTCAAAAGAAAAGGAAAGAAACATCTTTGCCTTATGCCTTAGGTGTGTGAATGTGGCCACCCAAGTCAGGAGAAGGATTATGTAAACATCTTGAAAAAAATCTGAAAAATTCACTGGTGTACGATGATACAATCCTAATCCTTTATTGTTGTTTGTTTGTTTGGGGAGTGGGAAGGGTGGTGTGTTTTGTTTACAGACAGGGTCTCATGTAGCTCAGACTAGCCTTGAACTCGCTATGTATGTGCTCAGGCAAGAGTCCTTATTGTCAATATGAGTTCTAAAGCTGTGGATTAATTTATCTTTAGAAGTAACACTACTTTCTAGTTGGATTTAAAAATGTATTTGCCCATTTTGAAAACCATATGTAATTGAAGAGGCTTTACAGGATGTATAGTTTATCTTATCAACTCAATAGGCTCTAAAACCCCTTGGGAGACAAACTTCTGGACTTGTCTATGAAAGATTAGGCTAACTTGACTAGGAAGCCCCTCCTTAAATTGGGTGACGCCCTCCCTTGGGGCTCTATAAAAAGGAAGGCAGGTTGAGCCGAGCCATTGCTCTCTGCTTACGGACTGTGGATGGCCACCTCTCCAGCCACTGACTTCCCTACCTTCGGTGGACTACATCCTTAAACCGTGAGCTTGAAGAAACCCACCCTTCCTTAAATTGCTTTTTTCAGGTAATTTTGTCTCCACAACAAGAAGCTGACCCCGCCTCCCTCCAGCGTTAAGTTAGTGTCTTTTACTTCGCTGTGTTAAGGCTCAGGATGGCTCACTCTGTTGTAGTTGGAAGAGAAAGTCAGAACGAGATCAGTAGTAACTGGGTTAAGTTGACATGTTCAGGGCCTTGCAGCTCTGTAATGCCTCATNTAGCCGATGTTAAGTACTTATCATGCATTCTGAAATTAGTTTGCTCAAGGAATAGAACCTAAATTCAGAAAACTCTTAGGTTTTTACGCACAGTTGCCTTCTGTCCGGGAAGATACCTCTACGTGGCACACCAAATAGTAATCAGGATGTTTACTGAGGGGAGAATGGGAGCTAGAAGGGTTGCCTGGATGACTTGAATGGCAGTGGTACTAAGTAGAAATGCATGGGGAGTCACAATCCTCTCAGCGTTTGGCTTCCTTTCCTGTCAGCATGCCTCATGGCCAATTTGTTTTCTTTCTTTTCTTTTTTTTTATTAATTAATTAATTTATCTATTTATTTATTTTGAGGCAGGATTTCTTTGTGTAGCCCTGGCTATCTTGGAATTCAATCTTCAGACTAGTCTGGCCTTGAACTCAGAGATCCATCTGCCTCTGCCTCTTGAGCACTGGAATTAAAGGTGTGCGCCACCATGCCCAGCTCTGGGTCATTCTATTTCTTTCCTAATTTATATTCTTCGACATCAGCGTAGATGCTTCTTCTGGTGGGCATTCTGTGTTCTTCAGAAGGACTTCAAATACTCTACTTAGGTTCCTTTTGCCTGTTTATTGTTTCTCCCTTTTAATTATGACAGAAAGGCCTTATTTTCAGATTCTTTGTGGGCCTCGTGTATAATTCAAAGCTAGTATAAGACTATATTGACTCTACATGATTTGAATATTTAATAAATAGATCTTGTCAGTTCTGTTTACTAAAGATGGTTAGAATCAGCTAGGTGTGGTGGCATGGACCCTTAATCCCAGGATTCGGAAGGCGGAAGGATGGTCAGGAGTGGTCACCCTCACATACATAGTGAGTTCATATTCAAGGCCAGTTTGGTCTACGTGAGACCCCGCCTCACAAAAGGGACAAAGAGAAGAGAGGAGGATGGTCAACCCTCACATCACTGGTCTGAATTCTTTTTCTCATGTTCTAATTTCAGATTAAGAATGACCCAAAAGAATTCAAAGCTTTGTTCCCAAGCCAATGTGTATACCCAAGTGCCTGATGGAGGATGGGGCTGGGCAGTAGCTGTTTCTTTTTTCTTCGTTGAAGTCTTTACCTATGGCATCATCAAGTCATTTGGTGTCTTCTTTAATGACTTAATGGACAGTTTTGATGAATCCAACAGCAGGATCTCATGGATAATATCGATATGTGTGTTTGTGTTAACATTTACAGGTGAGTATATGGATAATATCGATATGTGTTTTTGTGTTAATGTTTACAAGTGAATATGTGGGTAATATATTGATATTTGTGTTAACATTTACATACTAGTATATCTGCCAGCACAAGCTTAGCCTGCTTGCCCAGCTTTTTTAATCTGCCTGCCTACCTGACAGCAGTCAGTGTATCTGTGATACATTCTCTCATACATCCTGTTGGACTGTCTAGCCTCAATTAAAGAATGCAGTTTTCAGAGGGTTAGGGACCAGCAAGAAAAGGCTGTGGCTGCCAAATGTAATGTCTTTAGTCTGACACACCCATTAGACATATACGTAGTTCAGTGGGAGAATGCTTGCCTAGCACATGTAAGGCCCCAGGTTCGATTCCCAGCACCATACAAAAAGAAAAAGAAGTGAGATATCTATAATCTAGTGCATGGTGCTAGTAGTCTGTAGAGCACTTTGAAGACAGTGGTAAACCCCAGCTCTTCAATGATGAGACGTAGTTACTGGCTAAGAAAGCAACATCCCAAAGTCCCTAGGTGCTAGCTTCAGGAGCACGTGTGCTAAAAGTGGAGCTAAAAGTGGAGCTAAAAGGTACAGAAGATCAGCATGGCTCCTGAGCAAGGATAACATACAGATCATGAAGCATCTCGTTCTTTGTAACGGTTAAGGGCATTTTGCCTGCACGTGTGTCTGTGGACCAAGCGTGTGCCTGGGACAAAAGAGGCTAGAAGAGGATCTAGGATTCCCTGGAACTGGAGTTATAGATGGTTTTGATCCACCATGTCGGTGCTGGGAATTGAACCTGAGTCCTGTGGAAAGGCAGTCAGTGCTCTTAATTGCTGAGCCACTACTCCAGTCCCTCTGTGTTTTAAAAAAGAAACTCATTTGGGGCTGAAGAGGGGCTCAGAGGTTAAGAGCACTGGCTGCTCTTCCAGAGGTCCTGAGTTCCATTCCCAGCAACCACATGGTGGCTCACAACCATCTGGAATGAGATCTGGCGCCCTCTTCTGGCACTTGTAAAAAAGTTGTAAATGCAGATAGAGCACCATACACAAAAATAAATCTTTTTAAAAAAACTTATTTAGCATACTAAGGCTCTGGCTCATAGTGACATATTGAGGAAACAGAATAGAAACATTTCATGGTGGACACAGGAAGAAGGAAGATGGAATGGCTAAGGGGTAGACCATCAGCCCTCTGTCTTAGGGTTCTTCACTCACAGATTCGATCAGCCAGGCTGAAAATGTTACATGGCTGTTGACCGGTATTAGGTCTACCGTGGTTAACACAACCAAAAGGCTTCCTCGTGCCATTTTTACACCCTGAGCATNGTGTAACAGCGGTTTACATGCCATTACCGTGTACTGGGTTGTAATGATCTGGAGATGATGTAAGTACATGGAGGNTGTGCTTAGCTTATGTGCAAACACTGTGTCAGTGTAAGAAACCTGAACACCATGGATTTGGGTCTCCTTATTGGGGAGGGAGTCCCACAAATCTTCCCCATAAGATTATAATTTATGTATTTTTTTCTTTATTTTTGTGGTTACTAGAAACTAAACTTCAAGCTTCACACATGCTAGGCATAAAATTATTCATAAAATTACAAATATGGTCCTGAGGAGACACAGAGTCCCATCATCTGATTCCCCGAAACACTTCACTGATTCATCATGGCACAAGACTCCCAAATCCAGCAGCATAAAACAAGATGGGGGTGAAGGGCTGGTGCCACCCTTAACACATTCACTCTCACTTGGATGGACCTGATTGGAACATGCATGCCGATGTCACATGCTCACCTGTCTGTGAGAGGCAACACCAAGGCTTTCCTGAGAGGACAGGGTGCTGGGCTCTCCTCAAGAAGCCAGCCAGGCTGCCCTGACGCATCCCCTACCATGCAACATCACCTGTGAGGTCACTGCTGAAGTCAGAACCACTCTCTGAGTGTAGTTTATTTTAGCCATACAACATCCTAAAAGGCTGCTCTATCCTGTTGGTTTGTTTTTGAGAACGGATCTCACTGTAGAAGCGGTTTCAGCAGCAGCTGTCAGTATAAGCTTGCAGGTGCTTGTCTCCAAGCAGGAGTTTGATCTCTGAGACCCACGTGGTAGAAGCAGAGAAACAAATCCCAAAAGCTGTCCTCCAGTTACCACTGGTGTTCCCACATACGTACATACATACATACATATAGTTTTAGAAGTTAAAAATAAATGTTTACATTCTGAATACTAACAGTGACGTGAGGATGAATTCCAACAGAATTCCTCCCTTTCCCTCCCCATCCCTTCCATCTGATGTGTTCCTCTTTGACCCAACTCTCAGTGGTTCACACAGCTCACTGTACGCCTTCCAGTGTTGAGTAGCATGTTAGTAGGAAAGAATTTGCCAGATTTCAGTGTCCCGGGGGATGGAGTATATAGAAGCCAAGCAAACTAAGATTCCTCCNTGTTCTGAGTTAGTTGTCGTCTTTTAAGTGAACACGTCTGAGAATTGGCCTTATTTCCATCCTGTATTATTTTCTGGACAGTCAAATGAAACTAAGTAGACTTTGATCACAGATGGGATTCTCTTAAGAGAATCCAAAGCAGTGAAGATAGAAAATAAAACCAATTAGAGCCATCACAGGAAAGCCAGTGTATGCTACAGAACAAACTAAAGGCATGTGTAACTTGGTATTGCACATGGTAAGCCAAGATAGTTCATCTAAAAATATATTTTGTGTACCCACCCTCATCAATGCTGGAATCTAAGGCTTTGCTCATGCTGGCCAAATGCTCTACCCCTGAGCTACACCCCAGCCCCTTGTTTTCCTCTTGTTATTTTGTTGTTAAGGTACTGGGGGATTGAACCTGATAGCAACTGCTCTACCTATG
This sequence comes from Neotoma lepida, assembly GCA_001675575.1. Lineage (NCBI taxonomy): Eukaryota > Metazoa > Chordata > Mammalia > Rodentia > Cricetidae > Neotoma > Neotoma lepida. The sequence continues at coordinate 281,700 of LZPO01055073.1, forward strand.
AGCTGCATCCCCAACCTTCTTTTAAGTTCTTGCCCAGGGTGGCCTTGAACTCTCAATCCTCCTGCTTCTTAAGCTTCTTAAGCAGCTGAGATTGCACTCTTGTACCACCAGGCCTGACCCTTTGTGTTTTCTGTGGGAACAAATGGTGAAGTGACCTCTGGCCTGACCCAAGAAACACACTAGGTTCTTACATCACCCTTTCAAGTTCACAGCTTCCAGGAAGGAGTCACAGCGAAGCCAGCACAGAAGCCCAGATTCACAGGTCACGTTCTGTTCCTCTCTCCCACAGCTCCCCTCTCCACAGTCCTGAGCAACCGCTTTGGACATCGACTGGTGGTGATGGCAGGAGGGCTGCTTATCAGCGCGGGAATGGTTGCTGCCTCCTTCTCCCAAAGGGTCTACCACATGTACATCTCCATTGGAGTCATCTCGGGTGAGTGTGCCCCTCTCCTTGGCTCCAAAGTTCTCGGCATGCTTCACTTGAAGAAGGGAGGGAGGGAGGAAAGTGAACCCAAATTGTATTTCTTCTTTCCAGTTAATTATATCTGAGATCAGTGAGTTTTTGAACCAGGTGAACTGTGTAAAAATACATTCTCAAGTGTCCAAGAACTTTTGTTTGACTTAGGGAGAAAAAAATGTACTCATAATAAAAAGAACTTTTCTAGTTTCTCTAGTTTGAAGCTAAAGTGCATTGTTTTCACAACCTAAGACTTAAGTTCCTAGGCCAGCATTTCTCAGTCCAGGTGCCAAGCACCCTGAGCTCTGTAAGGGGAGAGTAGTATTCAGGACTTAGTCTTGGGGTGTCTAAGAAGACTTTGGTGGTAGGTGATATATATGTGTATGTCCAGTTTGCAAGTTTTCAATTTTGTATAGAGCTCTCTCTGCGCACATCGAAAGACTTAAGTTGGCCAGACAAGATGACACATGCTTGTAATCTCAGCACTTGAGGATTAGGCTCAGGCAGGGAGATCATGAGTATGAGCCCAGCAGCTTGAGTCACATGTCTCAAGTGACTATACAGTAGCCAAAGGCAACCTTGAACTCCTGACCTTCCTGAGTGCTGGGGTTACAGGTGTGCATTACCATACCCAGGTTTCCGTGGCACTGGGGACTGAACCCAGGGCTTCACGCATGCTAGGCAAGCACTCTACCAACTGAGCTACATCTGCCGCCCTTCAGGCCTGAGATGAAATCCATTTTCTTTGCTATCGTTTTCTGCAGAATGAATGGGTTGGCTCTCAGAACTTTCAACTTGTACAATGCCCCCTGCACGCTAACCATGCCCTCCAGGCTTGGACCATGTATGGTTCTCACCGGCCCCTTTGATTTTCACCCACAGGTTTGGGGTACTGCTTTAGTTTCCTCCCGACTGTCACCATTCTGTCACAGTACTTTGACAAAAGGCGTTCAGTAGTCACTGCGGTCGCTTCTACTGGAGAGTGCTTTGCTGTGTTTGCTTTTGCACCAGGTAGGTGAGTGACAGTGGCTCATTAGCGGGGGGGCCAGGAAAGCCACTCGGGTGCTATTGCTGTGCTAACTTCAGCCGACAGTGTGGGTGACTCTCACTCTGCGTAATGAGATGTCACTTGCTCTCTCTTCAACACATTTGTAGGATATTCTCCCTCTCCCCTATTTTAGGAATTCACACCATGTTAATCTTAGTCCAAGTTTACATAAACGGATACATAATCAGTGGCAAGGCTTTCTTGCAACATGAAACAATAATCCTTAAATTATTTAGTAATTTGGACTATTCATATTATTATCATTCCCTTTCCAAAAGAGCTACATTCAGTATAGATTTAAATTATGCCAATAAAATCAGTTTTCTTATGTGCCTATGAATAACCTCACAGTAAACACTTTATCCCTGGTTTATCTCCCCCAACTTAATGTTAATACATGAAATACAAGAAAAGTAATGTAGTAGATAGATAACCCTCAAGACCCAAATCCCTTCTTTTCCCTCCTTTCTTCCTCAGTTCCCTATTCTGCCCTCTCCTTACTAGAGATCAAATTCGGGACCTTTTGCATGCTGGCTGGGCAAGCATTCTACTCCTTAGCTGCTGCATCCAGGCCCAATGCTCTTTCCTGATGAATGCATTGGGTGGGTTGCAAGATTGCAAACAGGAGTGATTAGGAGTAAAGTATTATAATATCTGAAACTTTTCAGGTGGTTCAGATAATTGTGTGCTCACACATATATAATCTTTATATATATATATATATATACATATATATGTACACATATACAGAGAGAGACAGTCAGAGAAATCATGTTAATTGTTGAATTTAGGTGAAGGGTGAGCATATGGGTGCCATTCTCTCCCTTTGTTTCAGTTCTTAAAAAAAATAAGTAAGACATTGACAAGAGAAGGAATCAGGGGACTGTGAGTGCCCTGCGGGTAGAAACAGTGTATTAGTCAGCTAGCACTGGGCACCATTCCTGCCATTTGGTTCATACTTAAGAAATGTTACATGAGGCACTAGACAGGTGGCTTGGTGGTTAAGAGTGCTGACTGCTCTTATAGAAGACCCAGGTTCAATTCCCAGTACCCACAAACCCACATGGTGGCTCACAACCATCTGTAACTCTAGTTCTGGGGGGTCTGGTGTCTTTTGCTAGCCTCTGAGGGCACTGTATGCATGTGGCACACAGATACACATTCAGGAAGACACTCTCATACACAGAAAATATAAATAAAATCTCAAAAAAGAAGGTTTTTTTTGGGAGGGGGAGAGTTTGTACAGTTTCATTGTGGTGATGGAGACTCATGCCCTCCTTTGACCCTCTCCCTCCCAGCTGCTTGCGGTCAGCAGCCTCTGCCCTGGGTTCACAGTGAGAGAGACGAGCATAGTCCAGGTCGCTAAGGATGTGATCAGGAAGAAACTGGAGGACTATGTCCTTAAATGCTAGGAGAAGAGAGAAAGTCTGTCCTTGGAGTTAGGATCCACAATGGAGGTCTGCAAACATCTGTGGAAAGGGTAGACAGCCATCGGGAAACAATGAAAAAGCCCAGGGTGTCAGGGCAGGCATGCTTAGGCCTCCACCCGAGAAACCCACCGCCCAAAGCTTTCGGAAAACTAGGCTGACAATTTTTATAGCATATATGATACTAAGTGTGCACATTTTCTTATTCATTCATAAAATGCACCAGAACCCAGAATAAAGGAGTCTTACAGGGCTGGCGTGACATCTCCGTGCAGTGTAAGCATAAGACTCAGTTTGGATCCCCAGCAGCTGTGTAAAATGCTGGGTATGGTGGCACATGCCTGTATTCTCAGTACTGGGGAGATGGAGATGTAGGGATCCCTGGAATCAACCAGTCTTGCTGAATTCCAGATTCAATAAGAGTCTATCTCCCAAGAGTAAAGAGGCCAGGATTGTAGCTCAGTGGTAGAAAAGCCTTAAACTTATTTATCACTGAATTTAAAAAAAAAAATCAAGAAAGATACCCAGCATTGGCCTCTGACTTCCACATGCAAGCACACACTTATCACCCTCCCATCCCCCATCCAAAGTATAGTCTAGAATGACTGCATTCGCCCTAACTTTGAGCAAAATTTGTTAAGAAATTTTTATCCATATTTCCCCTGGCTCTTGCCTGCTGGATCTGGAGTCTATTGTTGACCTTGGATTTTCCTTTCTTTGCTTCTTCCCTTCAAGCCATCACAGCTCTGAAGGAGCACATTGGCTGGCGGTACAGCCTCCTCTTCGTGGGCCTACTGCAACTGAACATCATGGTCTGCGGCGCCTTGCTAAGACCAATCATTATCAAAGGACCAGAGTCCCCGAAAACAATCACTCACGAACCCCGGAGAGAAGTGCAATATATGCTTGAAAATGAGAAAACACGAACCTCAATAGACTCCATCGACTCAGGAGTAGAACTAACTACCTCACCAAAAAATGTGCCTAGTCAAGCTAACACGGAGCAGGAAGCCAGAGCTGAACAGCAGCAGACCCTTGTGGTTGGCCCCAAGCACAGCCCGAAGGAAACCCCGCTCTTAGACTTTTCCATTTTGAAAGAGAAAAGCTTCATCTGTTACGCCTTGTTTGGCCTCTTCGCCACGCTGGGCTTCTTTGCACCTTCCCTGTACATCATCCCTTTGGGTATTAGTCTGGGCATTGACCGGGACCGCGCTGCATTTTTACTGTCTACGATGGCCATTGCTGAAGTGTTCGGAAGGATCGGGGCTGGGTTTGTCCTCAACAGAGAGCCCATACGGAAGATCTACATTGAACTCATATGCGTCATCTTACTGACAGTGTCTCTCTTCGCTTTCACTTTTGCTACTGAATTCTGGGGTCTCATGTTGTGTAGTGTGTTTTTTGGCATTATGGTTGGGACCATAGGAGGGACCCACATCCCACTGTTGGCTGAGGATGACGTCGTTGGAATCGAGAGGATGTCATCTGCAGCTGGAGTCTATGTCTTCATTCAGAGTATTTCAGGGCTGGCAGGACCACCCTTGGCAGGTAATTCAATTGCTCTTTCCTTATTTATTTGTGGGTGTGCATGTGGAGGTCAGAGGACAACTTGGGGAGGCGGGGGAGTCAGTTCTCTCCTTCCACCATGTGGCTCCCAGGGATTGAACTCAGGTTGTCAGACTTGGTAGCAAGCACCTTTTACCCACTGAACCATCTCAATGGCCTGTGCCACGTACTGTAAGAACACAGAATGCAAACCTGTCTGCCTTAATCTTCCTAGCTGTGCTGGCTTGTTTCATGGGACTGATTGTACCTACTTCCATTTTTANACTTGAGTTGAATTTTAGTTTTCCCGGATTAGAGATCACAATAGTTAACCCTTTTGGTTTTAAAAAGGAAGAAACTAAAAAAGCCTTAAAATTGAAGGCAGTGGTCATTTTTATTTTATGTATATTGGTGTTGCTTGAATATATGTATGTGTATCACGTGCAGTGCCTATGGAGGCAGGAGAGGGCACTGTATGCCCTGGGACTGGAGTTACCGACAGTCGTGAGCTGCCATGTGGATGCTGGGGATTGAACCCGGGTCCTCTGGAAGAGCAGTCAGTGCTCTAACCCTCTGAGCCATCTCTCCAGGCCTCCTAAATACCTTTCTTAAGAAGGGAAAAAGATCTAGGCATGGTGGTAGACACCTATAATTCCAGTACTTGGGAGGCCGAGGCAGGACCATCATAAGATTGAGGTGAGGCTGGGCTACATAGTGAGTTCCAGGTCCCCTGGGTTNTACAGAGAGACCCTGTCTGGAAAAAAGTGAAAATGACTCATAATGGTCCTGTAGTTCCAGTAACCCAAAGTCAGATGGCAATAAGGTGATAACGTGCATGATTCCCCTCTAGCCTTAGACAAGGCAAGAGAACACAAAATATGTGGGAGGCTNGGACATGGAGACACAGGTTCTAATCTGGACTTAAGTCACTGGTTCACCATATGACCACGGCTGTGAGTCTGAGGCCAGGTTGAACAACAGAGAATTTCAGGGCAGTTTGTTCTACTGGTGAGACCTTGCCTCAATAAATAAACAAATAAAATAATAAAATGGTAGATCAGGCTAAGAGATGGAGAAGTTTTTGGATTGGACAGGAGCCCAGGTGAGAGGGTATGTGTGGTAGTGATGTCACTAACAGTGCCAATGCTTTCTTCCAGGCCTCCTGGTCGACCAGAGCAAGATCTACAGCAGGGCCTTCTACTCCTGCGCAGCAGGCATGTCTGTGGCTGCTGTGTGCCTCGCCCTGGTGAGGCCTTGTAAAAAGGGCCTGTGCCAGCATCCTCAACCAGGTGAAAACCAGACAGACAGCCATCACAGGAAGGCATTACAGGACATACCAGAAGACTTTCTGGAAATGGATCTTGGGAAATGTGAGCACAGAGTTCATATGAAAATGGATCCAGTGTGACATTTTCATGTCATAGCTTCTGTGTTGCCTGGGAAAAGAGTCCCTGGGGCAGGTGCCGACCACTGGACCCCACCCTCAAAACTGCATAAAGGGAATGCATGTGTGAACAGCAGCACCAACATCTTTCCCTCGCCCTCAAGTCCTTTTTGCTTNCTCTTTAAGCCAAAACCAAAACAACCAAACACTTTTCTATACAGGAATCCAGCCCTATTCACTAGCAATACAGAGATACGTGGAAGGACGCTGGTTCACATCCCAACACAAACAATGCCATGAATTGGCAAACTGGTGTCAAAAGTACTCGTGTGTAAACTACTATTTTATAAAGTGACATCCAGCCCAAGTCATGGAAATGAATTGGCCATTCCAAAAAGAAAAAAACAATCTTGAATCATTAAAAAAGTTGCTAATTTTCAGAAATGCAGGTAAATTATTTTTTAAACAATTTGAAAAATTACTAAAGTTTAAATTGACAAATTATGGCTTCTGAGTTTTCTAAATATTGCATGGAAAGAAAGCAACGCTTTAAACTAAGCATTTGATTAATATGCAAAAAAATTAAAAGCATATAACAACTTGAACTTCAAAGATTACTACTTCTTCTTATGGCCAGCCATCACCACAAGTATTTCAATAGAATGTTAAACTGCATTCATGTTTCCTATTGTTTTTCGTAATTCAAGAAATAAGTGACTGTAGTGTCTTTAATTTAAACCTCTATTTATTATTAAGTTATTCTAGGTTGATTAGAATGATCAAGAGAAGGGCCAGTGAGATGGCTCAGTGGGTAAAGGTGCTTGCCACCAAGATTCACGACCTAAGTTCAATCCCTAGAACCCACATGATAGAAAGAGAGGACCAACTTCTTCAAGAGTCATCCTTTGACNTCCACACATGTGCTATGACATGCATGCGCCCACACACATACACACACANAAAAATTANGACATAAAAAANTCTAATAATCAAAATACATAAAAGGTGATTTGAGATATACACAGCATTTTTGTTTTTGTTTTGTTTCACAAGACAAGGTTTCTCTGTGAAGCCCTGGCTGTCCTGGACCTAGCTCTAGACCAGGCTGGCTTTGAACTCAAAGGAGTGCTAGGATCAAAGGTGTGTGTCACTACTGCCCAGCTACAGAGCATTTTTTTTTTTAACCTCCTTTCTGCAGTTCTTTCTATGCTTCAGAGAGCTTCTCTTGTCTCATAACATTAATCTCCTGACAGCTCGAGCTGTAATGATTCTTTGGCGTTGTTAAATGCAACGTGTGCTATTTAAAGGGGGGGGATATAATGGATGGCAAATCGCCTCTGTTTTTAAATTATCACCTAAGAATACTTGAGGATCTTCTTTGATCAGAATTATAGTTCATTGAATTGTTGGAACATTTCCAGTGGTTTTTGTTGGTGTTCATTCTTTAATTGTTGAATCATTTCTTCGTTTCATCTGAAGTGAGAGAAACATTTCTGTCACTATCAAGAGTCACAAGTTGCAATTTACATCTTCCATAGCACTTGATTGCCCTAAGTTGCCATGGGTACCTGGTACCTGGTCACTGCTGTGGGCAAGTTCCACTACATGTGTGTATAGTGTTCTGCAATCTAGCAGGTCTCTGTAAAGGGGGCAGTGTGAGGATGAGGGGGCTGCCTCCTGGCCTGTTTGACTGCATCTCCCCAACTGGGTGGCCGGTGCTTGCTGCTCAATATTTCCTCATCTTTACTGTTCAAGACAACTCAGGGGGAACATAGAACAAGCCTAGTTTGGTTACAGGTACACACAAGCTTGAATCTTTCTCTGCACTAAGATGAAAGTGGCGTAGTTCGTCACCACCGGCCTCCTTTAATACAGCATCTTATCAGCCATAGAAATAGGACAATCTGTAAAACTTTGGGGAGGGCGAGTGACTCGACACGTGTCTGTCCAAAAACACGACACACCTTAAACAAGATGGATGTAGCAAAGCTCTGCAGGGCTGCCCCGAGAAACGCTTTAGGCTTGTGGGCAGTTTTGCAGACGTATGTGACTTCAGCACTTTACAACCTATTTTGTACTACGAATGTTCAATACGATTTAATATTTATAACTGATTTCTGAGGGATCAACTCTAAGTTTATTCTGTTTACTGCACGAGACNAGAAAATGTATGCCAGTTTCAGTATGTCAACAGTCAGAGGTGTAAGTGTTGGGAAGGGAAAAAGAGAGACAGGATCGCTGATTTGTTCTGTATGAGTCATATTCCGGTACTTCTAGATTTACAATAAATTTTGGCTTTTTATTTAAACAGTCTGATGCTCTTCTGTATTAAAGTGATTTCAGAAACTGTAAAATCTTTGAGCTACCTCAGGACACAGGATTCTCAAGGCAATGCAACCGTCTTTTTTTTTTTTTTCCATCCATAGTCAGGAAGCAGAGAAAAATGCTCAGAAACTTTTAAAAAATATTTTTCTTAATTCTTTGAGACTTTCATACAGTGTATATTTTAAATTTAATTTCAGTTTTTGTTTATTCGTATTTTGCCTACATGTATGTCTGTGAGGGTGTCAGATTCCCTGGAGCTGAAGTTACAGACAGTTGTGAGCCACCATGTGGGTGCTTCGACTTGAACCCGGATCCTCTGGAAGAGCAGCCAGTGCTCTTACCTGCTGAGCCATCTCTGNAGCCTCCACTACAGTGTATTTTTCAGCATATTCAACCGTCATTCTTCTTCCTAACTCCTCCCAAATTCACTCCCACCTCCCTCCCACCCCTACTTCACATCCTTGGTTTTTTTGTTTTTGTTTTTGTTTTTGTTTTTTGTTTTATAATCCATGGAGTCCAAATTGTGTAGTCAAGGGTGTGAAGCAAGGTGGACCTATCAGAGTCCACACCATTAAAGACAACGGAACTCTCCCTTCCTTCCCCAGAGGCTCTTAGCAGTGCCTTAGCTAAGTTGGGGGCTCATGAGCCCATCCCCATCCGTGCTGAAATGTTGTCTAGCTTGCTCTTGTGTAGGCAGCAGCTGCNGTGAATTCACAGGAGCAGCAGTCCTGTCAGGTCAGAAGACTGCCTTTGCTCAGGTTCTCCCCAGCCTCTGGCTCTTAGAATCNTCTGACCTCCTCTTCTGAGATAGTCCCTGAGCCTTGGTGGGGGGAGGAGTGTGGTCTAGATATCCCATTTGTATTTGAGCACTCCACTGACACAGTCTCTACATAACACTAAAACTGTTCCTTTATTTATTTAGACAGAGTTTCACAGGCTAGCCACAAACTCTTCATATCCCTGCCTCAGCCTCCGTGTACACTACGTTCAGCTGACCTCTTTTTTTTTCCTCTTTTGTTTTTCTGAGACAGGATCTCACTACATAGCCCTGGCTGTCCTAGAACTCTAGCTTTGTAGACCAGGCCTCTGGCTGGGATTAAAGATGAGCACCATGAAGACAAGCTTGACCACTTATCGCCTATTGACTCTTTCCTGTAAATTATTTTGAAATGCTTTGGAAAATAATTCAAAGGAAAAAGAAGAATTAAATAATGGACCACAGGATAGATAAAAATTAAATAGCCTAATCACATGAAAAGAAACATTCTCGATTATAAATGAAACATAATTTAACCTGAGAATCTGATTATTATTCCTCCTCCTTTTCTTTTTCATCTTCCTCCTCCTCCTCCTCCTTCTCCTTCTCCTTTGTCTTCATAGAGAGTCTCAACTTTGCCCTGCCTGGTTTACTACTTGCTACATAATCCAGACTGGCCTCGGACTCACGGCAATCCTCCTGCTTCAGCCACTTCCATGCAAGAATTAAAGGTAAATGCCCCCATTCCCCAAATAATTTCATTTCTTTTCTTTCCTTTTTTTTTGGCGTGTGTGCGTGTGGGTATGTGTGTGTGTGTTATATGGGTGCCCTTGCCGGTGTGTGCACATGTGGGCCAGCAAGATTGCTCAGTTAAGCATAACAACTTGAGTTTGATCTCCAGAAGCCACATAATAGAAGAAAGAACCAACTGGTACAAGCTGTCCTCTGACACCCACACACATAAACCATGGTGTATGGGCTCTTCACCCCATGCACACAAGATAAATCAAAATGTATTTTTAAAAATATACTAAAGACTTCTGGGCATGGTGGTACATGCCTGTCATCCCAGCATTTGGAAGTCAACGGTAGGATGGCTGTAAGTTCAAGGTCAGNCTAGCCAGGGCTACATCTTATGATCCTCTTTAAAAAAGAAAAATGTTAAAATGGTGTGGTGTTAAATGTACCCCAGAGGCCGTGACACTATTGGGAGGTGGGGCCTAGTGGAAGGAAGTCAGGCTATTGAGGGTATGCACTTGAAGGGGATATTTATCTCAGCTATTTTGCCACAGTGATTGGAGAGTTCCAGAAAGTTCCAAGAACTTTTCAAAACTCTAGTTTCCCTCCATGTGTTTGTTTGCTTCCTCACTTTTTTTTTTTAAACAGGGTCTCGTGTAGCCCAGGTTCACCTTAAACTTACTATATAGCCAAGAATGACCTTAAACTTCAGATCCTCCTGCCTCTACCTCCCAAGTGCTGTGATTACAGGCATGAGCCACCATGCTTGTTTAGGTGGGGCTACGTAGGGTTAGACCCTGGGTTTTNAGCATGCTAGACAGGCACTCTATCAACTGAAGCCTGCTCAGAATGCTAAATCTCTAGGTAAACAGCACAGATGCCCAATGCCAAAGGCTGGCAAGCTTTTACCATAAAGATCCAGATAGTAAATTCTTGANGCTTTTCTTATTACACAGATTATGCCAAAACTATTCATTTGCCATTGTAAGTCTGAAGCAGTCACAGACTGTAAATGAAGGGGCATGGCTGCCTTCAACAACATTTTTATCATGGTTTTGGAAATCTGAATTTCATAAAAATGATTATATGTAAAATATTTGATTTNGGGGGAAATGTTAAGGCATTTTTTTCACTCACAATCTAATAAAATACAAATTGGAGGAGATGGAGAGATGGCTCAATACCACTTCTGCAGAGGACCTAAGTTCAGTTCCCACCAACCAAGTGGCAATATATAGATTAATAGAAATGGACTAATTTAAATGTAACAGCTAGTTAATAATAAGCTTGAGCTAACGGCCGAGCATTTTGTAATTAATATAAGCTTTTGTTATGTTTGTTTGTGACCGAGTGGTCGAGAAAGAAAACTCCACCTCCGTTTACACACCACAGCTCTGAAAACTAAGTTCTGACAATGGAAAGACTGCTGTCCCTGGTGTGGTGGTTCATACCTGTAACACCAGCACTCAGGAGGTTGAGGCAAGATCATCAAAAGTTCCAGGTCAGTCTGGACTACTAAGCTAGACCCAGATCTCAAAAAACAACTAATTGAATGATAAAAGATCAAAAAAGATAAAATAATGAACCAATAAGACTAAAAAACTTAAAAGGGTCATTGTAGGGGCTCCATAAAGTGACATGCTAGCTATAAAGCATGAGGTCCTGAGTTGAACCCCNAGCTCATACACAAAAGCCAACTGTAACCTCAGCCCTGGAAGTGGGGCAGTGGGGCTCACNGTCAGCCAGTCTAGCTGAAAGAGCAAGCTGGCTCAGTGAGAGACTCTGTCTCAAAAGAATAAGACGAAAAATAATAGAGCAAGGCACCCAGTCATGACCTCTGACATCCACATAGTCAGGCACAGGAGAGGCCACCTTTACAAATGTGTGACACCCCCCTCGTCTATGTACACATACAAGATCGTCAAAGTTGTTTTTCTAAATGCTCATTATTTTGGTACTAGAGAGATGGCTCAGCAATTGCAAGCACTAGCTGCTCTTCCAGAGGACCCAGGTTCAAGTCCTACCACCCACATGGCAGCTCACAGCCATCAGTAACTCCAGTTCAAGGGAATTCAATGCCCTTTTCCAGCCTCATAGGGCAACAGGCACAGATGTGGTGTGTNCAGACACACATGCGGGCAAAACACCTACACACATTAAAATAATAGTTTTTCATTGTATTTTATGTGTATGAGTGGGGTACCTGAATGTATGTGTGTGCACCACTTGTGTGTGTGTGCAGTGCCTACAGAAGCTAGAATAGTGTGTCAGCTCCCCTGGAATTGGAGTCACAGACATTGTTAGCTCCCATGTGGATACTAGGAATTGAACCTGGGTCCTCTGGAAGAGCAGCCAGNGCTCTTAACGACTGAGCCATCTCTCCAGCCCCTCATCAAAGTAATTTTTAGACCANAGGTGTCAAAGACAGGCAAGATCAAACAATTGCCAATACATTAATTAATTAATGGTTTTTATTTTCCATGATGACTCTTTCCAGCCCATTACTTTCTGTCCTTGGATATATACCGTGTCCGTTCTGTATGAATGTAGACTGTGTGCCTCTGTCTAGTTGTTAAGGTCACATGCCCTCTTGAGGCAAATGTATGTCTTCATACACTGTTTCCAAACCTTTTATCAATTTATCTTTTTTTTTAAGCAAGATTTTATGTAGCCCAGGCTAGCCTTCAACTGGCTATGTAGCAGAGGATGACCTTAAACTTCTGATCTTCCTGCTTCCACATTCTAAGTGCTGAGATTATAGACGTGGTTACTGTGCCCAGTTTTATGGAGTGTCGGGGATCAAACCCAGGGCCTGGTGCATGCTAAGCAGGCACTCTACCAACTGAGCTACATTCCCAGTGCACAAAGTTACCAGTTTTATTCTCCAGCAGTAGGTAGCTTCAGGGCATCTATTTATATCTGATACAGAGCAGAAAATACACCTAAGTCTGAGTTTCAATAGACTAAATTCAAGTCATCTAGAGGTATTTATTACACATAAATCTCCACATTCTGTCCAAAATAAACTAAAATTCAAAATCATCACGATTCATTTTCTCTCCTCCTCCCCCTCTCTCTCTGACTTGTCAGGGAGGGCCTTGAACTCACTACGCAGCCAAGGACAACCTTGGACTTCTGATCCTCCTGCCTCCACCTCCCACGTGCCAGAATTACAGGCCTGTATGTCCAGCATGATCCTTATTTTCCAAGGCTCCCACATTTTGGAGTTCACTGATAAGCAATCTAGTGTTTAGAAGCCATAGTTTTGAAGTTTTAAAGTCATTAAAATCAGCCTACTAAAGGCAATTCGGACATGTTACAGGCCAGCTCACTCCTNCAGGTATACAGAACACTGAGCAAAGAGAGGCAGTCTTTGTCTCCGGGCGTGTCTGTAAGCCAGCTCCATCACATCCAACATGTGGGCCAGAGACTAGGTCCCCCTAGTGTTCATTTTTATAATGCTTCTAAAGGCACAAGTCAAAAACAGTGGCCCAGAAGAGCAGTTTGGGTTTTCACGCAAAAANGAAAAATTAAAAACCAAATAGAAATTACTTTGGCGCTTACGGATTCCTTGGAGGGGAAATTAGACAGCAAGCCTGCTGTTCCAGAACTNATCACCAGAGATCACTGAGAGTGAACACAACCTGGGCCACACATCTATGTCACTCAGGAAGACAAACATGGTAAGGGCCTTAGCAACTTAATTCCGTAGACTCAAACACGATGTCCGTCCTCTCCTCTGACCACTCCATCCTTAGTCTTGTCTTTGCTGCTNAACTCNCGCCTTGCATCGACCACAGTGCGCTCTGGCCCCTCTTCTACTAAAATACACTGACCTTTACTGTCTCTACAAATTCCATCAGAGCTACTGTTTTTTGTTTGGTTGGCTTTTTTTTCGGGGGCGGGGGTGTTATTGAGACAGGGCCCATGTAGCTCAGGCTAGCCTCAAACTCACTTCATAGCAAGGATGACCTTGAACTGATCCTCCTGCCTCCATCTCTTAAGGGCTGGGATTATAGGCTTGTGTCCTGACACCTGGCTCTACTTTCTAAATATATCCAGGATCTGACTGTATCCCCATCTCTGCTTCTCTCTTTGATACAAGCTAATATCATCTTAACTGTATTATAACAATAATCTTTCAGCTTGTTTGCCTGCTACACACTGACACCTCCTGAAATTCCCACATAGCAGCCATGGTGATAAAGCACAGCCAACCACAGCTCTTTAAGTATGGACCCTAGATGAACCACATGATGCTATTACTTTCCTCCTTGGTCCAACTTTGCTGACCTCTAACTGATCCCCCGCCCCGTTTGTATTTTGTTTATGAGTGTTTAACCTGCTTGTATGTCTGTGTGCCACAGGCATACAGTGCCTGAAGAGGCCAGAAGAGGGNGTCAGATTTCCTGGTCCTGGCGCTGNCATGTGTCCACTGAGCCATCTCTCCAGCCTGTCAGTTCTTACAGTTCAGTTTGAGGTTGTCTGTGCCTGGTACACCCCTCCATTCAATGTACATATAATATATCCTTTTAATTTGCTTAATTCCAAGTGCCAGTCTTATGGAGGCATTTCTAACCGTTCTATCCAAGAGAATGTTTGGGGCTGAGGGACATAGCTCAATTGGCAGAGGGCTCATCTAGCAAGCAGAAAGCCCAGAGTTTACTGCATAAAACCAGATGTGGCACATACATGTAGGACCAGGAGTTCAAGGTCATCCTTGACTATAGCAAGTTCAAGGCTACTTGGACTGGATGAGAATGTATCTCAACCCCCAAGTCCAAATGAATTTGCTTCTATTCCTTTCNTCTGACTCTAAAAGCCCTGATTTACTCCTTGATTCTCTTTGCCTAGAAAATTAGGGGAGATTTTTCTTCACTGCCATATATATATCATGAAGGATTCGGCAAGTCCTAGCACATAGCACCTGGTATTAAAATATTAAGAGATAAACATGTGAATGAATGAGTTTTGTTATTCTTCACTGATTGACAAACCCTTTTGTTAAATGAGTTTTTAAAACTGGTATCTGTATACAATGATAGCTCAAGAGTCTGGTGCTACTTCAAAGAGCTTGGTGGATCACAGGAAGCGGAAAGCATTGTGCACAGAAACCATTGCTGTTCCAAGACCTGAAGATGGAGCTCAAAGCACCCAGAAGAGTNTACTACATATATATAGTGTGTGGGCTGTAAGGACCAAANACTGATTGATCCATGAGCAGAGACTAAAGGCAGCAGATGGAAGAAATGAGAGCTAAGGAGGTATGCAAATGGAGGGCTGTGAGATTAATATATTACTCATGCACGCTTTGTTTTAGCTTAGTCTNCTTCCTCTGTGTGTGTGTGCTTCCTCCCACCTTTTACCCACAGCCATGTAGCCCACGCTGTCCTGGTGCTTTCTATATAATAGTCCCATCTATCCTTAAATTCACTATTCTTCAGCTATAGCTTCACAAATTCTGAGGTTACAGGTGTGTACACCCATGCCTGGAGCCCAATAGATATTAATTGACACATGGAAACTGTACACAATTACAGAGCACAGTGTGACACTTTAGTATATGTATACAATGAGCAGTGAGATCAAACTAAAGTAATTGGCATATCTACCATCCCAGACATTTCTTTTTTGTTTTTTTGTTGTTGTTTTTCAAGACAGAGTTTCTCTGTGTAGCCCTAGCTGTCCTGGAACTCACTCTGTAGACCAGGCTGGCCTCGAACTCACAGAGATCTACCTNCCTCTACCTCCCNAGTGCTGGGATTAAAGGTGGGCGCCACCATCACCTAGCATCCCAGACATTTTTTATGTCTTTGTGTTGATGAGATTCCAAGTTCTTTCCACTAGCTATTTTGCAACGCACAATTATTGATCTGGGTGTGTGGCTCAGTGGTAGAACACTCTCCTAGCACACAGAAAGACCCAATCTCCAGCACTGCAGAGAAACAAACAAAATACAAGTTGGCTGTTTTTTTCTCTCTTCTCTTTTTTGTGGTGCTGAGGATGACCCCCGGCTTCACAAATGTTAGACGTGCACTCTATCACTGAGGGATATTTATAGTCCATAATTCACTTCATGTGTGTGATGGTTCTTTTTTATTATTATTATTATTACTATGTGTAGTGTGAGTGTGTGTGTGTGTGATGTACTACAATGCATAGACAGAAGCCAGAGGATAACCCAGGGATCAAACCTAGGACATCAGGCTTGGCCACAAGCACCTTCACCCACTAAGCCCTCTCACCAGCCCAGTTTCCTTTCTAAATGCCTCAGTTGACAGCAAGTGCTTTCCTGACACTGCACCTCTTTTTCCTCCGCTAAGGCCGGAGTCTACAGACTGAGTCTTCTGATTCTTTACCCACCCCAGATGACCCCTTCTAGATTAGAAGAGAAGCTGAAAGAAAGCTTAATCCCATAAGCCCCGTTACAAACAATCTGGAAAACAGTAGCTTGGTTTCTCACCGTCAGTATTTTACTTGCACGAGGTCACATCTGAAAGCAACACAGAACTTGACATTAGAACAACCTGAATTGGGTCCGGTTTTTGCCACTGGTTTAAATGTCACACCTTCACTCAGCTGTTACAGGCTTATTTCCACATGTCCTAAATCAGGGCACCTGAGACTTTCCCACTTGTGACCCCTTTTATTTGCTTGAGGAATTGTTGTGACCCCAGGTATGGAAATATAGAAAACAGGTATGCAGGTCAAACATTTACTGATAATAAGTCATAAATTCACTTAAAAACAATTCTTAAATTAAATTAAAGATAAAAGCAAACTTGAATCCTAATGAGATGGATGTAGTTGTTTCTTTTTACATAAAGAATTAACTTTTGGACTGGGGGTGGAGCTGTGGTAGAGTACTTACCATGCATAAAGGCCTGAGTTTGATCCCCAGGACACACACACACACACACACACACACACACACACAGGAGGGATTAAATTATGGCTGAGTATCTGATAATGCAAGACACACAGCATCTTTAACATTTAGCATGTTAAAGATGCATTCCATGTTAAAGCTCATGCATTTGATTGTTTTAAATCTTCAGTGCTGAAAAATGCCTCTTCTCATAAAAACACAGNGCAAAGTGGTAGGAGTATATTTAGGATGACTTGAGAGGTTGTTAGAAATTCTATCCTGATCTCAAGCCAAATTCATCGTACGAATTTTGTTTGAATGAAACTGAAGCCAGCAACTCAAATGTAAACTTCTAAAAGGAAACATTTAACATAAGAAAATCTAAACTACACTAATAATACATGCTGAGGAATGACTATCAAAAAATATTAAATGTCTTCTACAATTAAACCATAATGTTTCTATTGGAGCAGAAGACTTTGTATACATACTAAAACACCACAACTCTTTACATAGTATAGTCTGGGATCTCAGCTGAGGAATTTGGGGCATTTTTCACTGGAGACGTGTGATATGATGCCATGTGCAGTGCAGGGTGTGTGTTCAGACTCAGGGATGCAGTGAATCTGCAGTGTGACACAGACATGCCCTTCCAGGAATACCTCATATACATTTGATTTTGAATTCATTTTTGGTCATGGCAATTTTAAAGATTTTTTTTTAAGTGTATGAGTATTTTGCCTGCATGTGTTTATGTGTAATTGTAGAGGACAGAATAGGGCATTGGNTGCCCTGGGACTGGAGTTACAGATGGTTGTAGGCTACCATGTGGGTGCTGGGAAACAAACTCAGGTCCTCTGCAAGAGCAGCCAGTGTTCCTAACCAGTCTCTCCAGCCCTAATTGCACATCTAGAAACCTTTCTCAGTTACCAATTTTTTTGTACCCCCCAACACTCAGTTATAGGAGCCCATGTTTAAGACTAAACAATCTCTCATTTATAACTTCACAACTCTGCTTTCCCAAACTGAAATATATCCCAAGGAAGTGCCAGGCCCTTGGCAATGAGAGGAAGGTCTTAAAAAGAAATCTACAAATCAGGAATGGTAGCGAATGCCAGCGATGCCAGCTCTGGGGAGGCGAAGGCAGGAGGATTGGCGTATGTTTGAGGCCAGCTTAGGGCTACATAATGAGTTTGAGGCCAGNTNNNGGCTACATGGTGAGACCCTGTCTCAAACAAAATCAGGAAGGCAGGCAAGGAGAGAGGGATGGAGGGAAAAATTCTCATGAGCGCCCCCTGGGCTATGAAGCAGAGACCCTCCTGTGCCAAATTTCAGCTGCAGCACCCGGACCTGCACGGCATGGTCCCTAGCTCAGCCTCTGTCTATCGCTGCCTCGGTCTTAAATGTACGTCTTCCCAGATAAACTCCGGGGTAGTATGAATCCATACCACAGTCACACGGGGCAGCCAGCCAGAGTTGAGATGGCAGATGAGGTTTTAGAAGACTTGGTAAGCAAATGAATATAAAATCTCTCTCAACCCTTAACAGTGATTACGTGTTGGGACGGTATTTTGGTGGCACCGGAATCCAGACGTTTCTTTTTCCATTTGTCTGAAAGTCTTCAGGACAAGTTAAAATTACATGCGTGCGTGGCTTGTGGTGGTTTTCTATGGGACAGAAACGCTCCAGAGAAAAGAATCTAGGAGGTGACTAACACTAATTGGTTTTGTTGTTGTTTGTTGTTTTGGCGGTGTTGGGGAATGAACCCATGATTAGTATGCAGGAGGACTACCACTGGGCTACACCCCCAACCGGATATTCAAGCTTTTGGCAGAAGAGCTTTCCAAGTGTTCTGGAGTAGAACTGATTCCACCCACGGCTCAGGTGCCATGGCATCCAGACCGTCCAAGGCCGGGTTGTGGGAGTGGGGGTGGCCGGGGCCTCCCCGCAGTGGGGTTGTGTCAGGCTGCGGTGGTTTACCTGGATTCCTGCCGCCCTGCAGGCCAAGCTGCCGCCCTGCAGGCCAAGCTGCCGACTCCACTCTCCTCCCGGGGCGGACACAGGTGTCACCGGCCACCAGCTGTCGGCGGGAGGGATGGCTCCTGGGCACAGCTGGAGATGACGACGCGCTTCCTGCCGGGTAAGGGCCTGATCCCACGGCTATAGCAGTCCCGCCCGCTGCCTGCTTGGATTTTATCAGTGGAGCTTCAGAGAGGAAACAACCAACAATCCGGGCCCTCTGTTCCTCCAGGGGTTTGAGATGAGTCATAGCCCTGTGTCGGCGAAATGTTTGCTTCAAAAAGCAAGCCCAGGACACGCTTGTGATGCCAGCCCTGGAGAGGCTCTGAGGCAGAAGGACGCCAGATCAAGACCAACCTGAACTACATAGTGACACTTGGTCCCACAAAACCAGTAGGAATAAAATAATAAAGGAATAAGTACAAACTGGACAAAAATCCTTGCCCGTTGCTCCTGTTCGGCTATTAAGTTTTCGTGGTCAACCCACGATCAAATGTCAACATTTGATCCATTGCTTGATGGGTCTATGTGTGTGTATAAAATATTCTTTGAGGGTATAAGTGTGGAAGCCAAAGTATAGGACACATGACATAAAACGTTTTTAAACTCACTTATTTCTAAGACGGTATTTAGACATTGGGAAACTATTTTCATCAGTAATTTAACTTCATGTTTATTTAGCACGTGCAGAGCAAAACCTGCTTGAAGTCCTGGCTAGTGTGGAGTGTATGCCGTGCACGATGAGCCCAGGTTCTCATGCTTGNTGGGGAAAAAACTCTACCACTGAGCTCCAGAACAGTNAATTACACACATTCCTCAATCTCTGTGTGGGTGTCCTTGTCTCTCCATTTTTATTAGGTGCACACATGCTACAACANGCACTGAATCAGAGGACAACTTGGGAGAGCTAGCACTTACCATGTGGGTCCCAGGAATCAGACNCAAGTCCTCAGGCTTGATGGCAGGTGCCTTACCTGCTGAGTCAGCTCACCAGTCCCTAAATCGTATTTTTAAAGTTAATCCTAAAAGATTCTCCAAAAGTGTATACAATCTAATTCGTCGTAACAGCACTCAATGAAGATTGCTTAATAAAAGTTTGTTATGTAAATTTTGGTTGTTCAGTCCCATTTTCACCAACAGTAATTTCTTCCAAAAGTTCTTGTTCCTGGCTCCTTGGCAGAGTAGGCTAAAATGGACTTTTTATCTTGTCCAGATCATTATAATTGCCACTTTTTAAACCTAGGCAAATCTCCATTCTAGGTTTATGACTAATGTTGACCCACTGGAGAACTGCATTTACCTGGTAGGGAAATTAAAGAAAANGTAGAAGGAAGATAATTAAGAGCAATTACTCAAGGAAGAGTTAAACTTCGTACACAAGACTGTGAAATCCATCTGGCTTCTTTTCAGTATTAGAACCATGAACAGTCTCCAGTTGATGCCAGTGACAAGCTGCCATTTTCACAACTGATTTAAAAGTAGTTTAACCAAGAAAGCGAAATCTAAGGAAAACCACTGGTTTGGTTGTCAAGCGTGCTTTTTATTACACTGTATAAGTTANGACAATGAAAGAATTTAGATTTCAAGTGGAAAAAGAGAGGTGGAAATAGCTCAGTCAGTCAAGTGCTTGCTAGGGAAGCAGAGGCCCAAGTGTGATACCCAGCACCCATGGGGTGGGGGTGAGGAAACAGGCAGGTGGATCCCTGAGTTCACTAGACAGCCTGATCTAATCCCCAAGGAATGATACCTACAGTTGTCCTTCACCCCACCCCCCACCCCACCATTTGAAAAGAAGAAAAAGAAAATGAAAGAGGAAGGAAGGAATTCAAGTTTTATCTTACAGATAGGGAAGTGGGAAACTGGGGACTGGGATGTCACTCAACTATAGAGCTGTCTCTTATACACATCAAATGAAAGAGGAAGGAAGGAATTCAAGTTTTATCTTACAGATAGGGAAGTGGGAAACTGGGGACTGGGATGTCACTCAACTATAGAGTGCTAAGCCTGCACAAGGCCCTGAGTCAAACCCCAGCATTACCAGGTGTGGCGGTGCACACCTTTTAATCCCAGCTCTTGGAGGCAGAGGCAGGGGATCTCTATGAGTTCAAAGCCAGCCTCATCTATATATCGAGTTCNAGGCCAGCCAGGGCTAGAGAGACCCTGTCTCAAAGAAAAACAATAAAACAAAACAAACAAAACCCAATACTACAAATAGGTAATAAGCAGGACAAGCTACCAGCCCTCTGGCATGAAGTAACAGTAGTTTCTTGTTTTCCAAGGTACATTGATCATACAGATTTGTTGATCCTGAGGTTGTCGACCTGCTCACCACCACAGCAACTGACTGATGTCACAGGCTGAGAGGCCACCACAGGCATTCTGGGCATCCTGACAGGTGAGTAACCCATTCACTCTCTTCCTGACTCCNACCTGTCACAATGCAATAAAGTGTGTATACCATAAATTTCAATCTCACTTAACCCTGTAGAATGAGTGCAACCTACACAGCTACAAGCACCATTACAAGTAGTCTGTAAAGGCCTCCGACATGACTCATCGGTCACACCTGAGAAGGGCACCATAACTGCCCCCCACCCTACAGCTGCTGTGGGAAATGACCACTGCTGTTTTCACTGCTAAGAACTGATATAGCTGCTGCTTCTTTCAGGGACAGGTTCATAAATGGCCAGGAAAGAATGAAGAACACCCATGGGTCGGAAGGGGAGGCTGCAGGCAGCAAGGATGCAAGTTCACAGCCCTGGTNACTCAGCGGGGCCACACAAGGGGCAGCATCTCTTCCAGAAGCAAAAGCAACCCTGGGAAGTGTTCATTCATTCCTTGGGCCACACAGATAGTCATTTTTAAAGTGTTTATTTATTTACCTTCTAGTTTCAGCTAATCCAATTTGAAACAAGGAAGTGATGGGCTCACTGCCACAGACCAGGCTAGTGAGACAGGAGAGAAGGGCAGAGAGGGTTTTCCTTGTTCTCAGTGAACCTTATTCTGGTCCAGGGGCTTCAAAGAAGCTTCTAGTCTGTTACCTGGCCTCAGCATAGAACCAGTGGACGGTTTATTCCAATGAAGTACTCTAGCCACAAACACCTAGTGTGCCAGTATTTATTTTGGTTACTCCTATCTGAAAGTCCTTATTTTTCCAGAACAGCAATGCATTTTATTATCCATTCTCTCCAATCCTTGAAGGCTTCCACAGGTTTCGGCAAATTCACATGGTCAGAACTCTCTCTCAGAGTTGCTCTTGACCCGTGGTTAGATTCCTCATCAATCCACCTCAGCAGAGCCTTGAAAAACAAACACTGCATTGTAACAGATAACAGCAAAACGGACTCAGGCACAGTACCTGGCACTGGAGTCAGGTATTCTCACTCTGTGGTTGTGTCCCTCCGTGAACAGTCTGCATTTGATGGTTGACACCGAGTGAAAGAGCATGGGCCAAACATACAGAGAACATAACTGAAAACTATGGTCAAAAGTATACACGGAGCTGGGTGTGGTTCTGCACGTCTATAATCTCAACAGTCAGAAAAGGCTAGGCCAGGAGGACTGCTACAAGTTCACATCACCTTGGGCTATATAGTGAATTCTAGACCAGCCTAGGCTACATTATGGAACTCCACCCCACCTCAAAAAACAAACAAAACCCAATAACAACAAAAAATATCCAGAGGAAAAAGAACTATACTAATGTATACACTATTTTTTAGGACAGCAAGATAATTATTTCTTTTCTCAATCTGTTTATTCTCTAAGGCACTATGCTGTGCTTTTAGCTTAATACACATGTGCATATAAGCATAACTCTACCCTAAGGCAAGGGCAGGCATATGTATGTGAAGACACAGATGGAGATACACAAGTGCTGTCCCTGTATGAGCAGGCAGACCACAAGTAACCACCAAGATGTGTGCTGGTGTGTACACAAGAACACCAGGAGTCGTCTCTCTTCCTTCTTAAAGACATCCATTCTTTTTTAACAAACTTGTGTGTCTGTCACATATTTGGAAAATTACAGTTACACAATTATATAAAAGTTAGTTCTACTACACAAATCAGTATGCATTTTGCTTTGTAGAGCAATCCTTCTTGACCTAACTGGACAAGAAACAGATAAATTCCTTTTACCATTTCTCATTGAATTGTAAGTGTAAAATAGTCATTATCTGGGATGGAGAGATGGCTCAGTAGTTAAGAGCATTTACTGTTCTTTCAGTGGACCTGAATTTGGATCCCAGCACCCACATCAGGTAGTTCACAAATGCCTGGTAACTCCAAGGAATTAGGCAAGCCCCTCTGGCCTCAGAGGACACACACATACATAAATAAATCTTTAAAAAAAAAAAGTCAGTCAAATTAAAGTTTCTTTATGAGTGTTTTGTCTACCACATATATGCCTGATGCTCTCCGAGGATGTTGGATCCCTTGGAACTGTAATTATATATGACTGTAAGCCACCATATGGATGGGAACCAAACTCAGGTCCTCTCCAAGAACAGCAGGTGCTCTTAATGGCTAAACCACTGTTTCAGCCCCAAACTGAAGTTTTTGTTGTTGTTGTTCCTTTTTAGACAGGGTCTCAACCTACAACCCAGGCTGGCTCTAANATAAGAGCAATTCTTCTGCCTCAGCTTCCAGAGTGTTGGGATATAGGTGTGAGCCACCATTCAAGAGTTTTCTGACTTGTTTGAAACTTATATTGTTGAGAGNGAGGTATACATGCCACGACATGAATGTAGAGGCCAGAGGACAATTGGCAAAAGTCAGTTTTCTCCTTGTACCAAGGGTTCCAGGGACTGACTCCTGTCTTCACACTGCAAGGGTTGGGGTTAGAGGAGGAAGCACCATTACTGAGAGAGCTGTCCTGTCTCTTCTACCCTAAACTGAAGGTTTTAAAGTGGGTATTTCTCTGCATGGTTTTCACACAGTGTATGTGTTCAGTGTGTGTATGTGTAGGCCCAAGGTTGACCTCAGGTGTTTTTTCCTCATACACTAAAGCAGCATCTCTATGAACCCAAAGCTTGCTGGTCTGCTAGTCTGGCTAACTAGTTTCCTCTAGGAGTCTGTTTCCACATCCCATGCACTGGGATTACAGGTGGGCACTTACATGGGCTCTAGGGACCCAGACACTGGTCCTCATGCTTTCGTGGCAAGGCAGCAAAGGATCTACCCACTGAGCCATCTTGCCTGCCCTCTTTACATTTTTTTTAAAACCACAGTTTCCTGCTTATCTTTACCTAATTTCCTCTGATAAATCATAGCTCTCAAAGACCTAATAGAAAACACCGTTTGCTACTTAGCTTACCACTTCCCTTACCTTTGCAGCCCTCCCCACTTACTTTGTATCTCTCTACAATACTGAAGCCAATAGCAACCTGCAGCTTGCGTAAGCAGATAGGGCAAAGGTTTAGAGGACGCCGGTCAGATTCTTCCAAGTGATTGGAGCCTTGCATTAAGCACGCAAGCCACTGGCAGTGTCGCAGTCCAAATATGTGTCCAATCTCATGGGTTAAAGTCTGCAAGACATTTATGTCACTGCTTTATGGTACCACCATTAGCAATTACACAAGAAACAGATTTATAGGAATCAACACCATTGCCATTGTCTTACTTAGGGTTTCTATTGCTGCAACAAAACACCATGACCAAAAAGCAAGTTGAGGAGGAAAGGGTTTATTTGGCTTACACTTCAGCATTGCTGTTCATCACTGAAGGAAGTCAGGACAGNAACTCAAACAGGGTAGGATCCCAGAGGCAGGAGTTGATGCAGGGGCCATGGAAGGGACCTGTTTACTGGCTTNCTTCCCATGGCTTGCTCAGCCCACTTCTTATAGAACCCAGGACCAGCAGCCCAGGGATGGCACTATGCACCATGGGCTGGGTCCTCCCCCACTGATCACTACATGAGAAAAATGCCTTACAGCTGGATCTCAAGAAGGCATTTTCTCAGCTGAGACTCCTTCCTCTGATGACTCTAGTTTGTGTCAAGTTGACACACAAAACCACCCAGTATGGCCATCATCACCAAAACGTCATTCTGCCCAGATCTTCTATACTTAGTAACGGTCATTTCATTACTTCCCCTGGACCAGGGTTTCCCCTTTGGGGCAGCTAATATGTTGGCTGGCTGATTCCATGTGTGGGAACTCTTATGAGTAGGTTCTACCCACTAGACGGTACAATGAGTTTGTATTTATGACTGTCAAAATGTGATGGTGGATGCCTGTCATCTTCGTACTTGGGAGGCTGAGGCAGGAGGATAGGAAGTTTGCTTTAGGCCAGTAGGGTCCTAGCAGTTCAAACTGTGGGCTCCTTCACCCCAGAGACAGATCCAGTAGATCTTGGAAAAGGGGCACGATTTCATGCTAATGGGCACACCAAGCGACGCTAATGAGCAACTGGATGATGGGCCCTTCAAACATACTTTGAACACTTATTTCTAAGAGGGGAAACCTACGAACAATCCTGGAAAAAAAAAAAAAAAAAAAGATTTTCCAAGCAACTTACCTTACAGGATCGCCACAGCAAAATACTAGTGATCTCAGGATTGTAATAGTTATCAAAAATGGAATAGTCACTGGAAGATGTTCGTTGGGGCTTCCTCACTTTGCCTTCATACTGTGAGCTGCAGAAATCCTTGCCNTACCTGGCAAAGCTGAATATCCCTACACCTACAAAGAGAGGACAAGCTTATCCTTATCACCGGGTAAGATACATGAAGGACAGACCAAGGACGGCTGCTCAGACATCTGGCCAGTCAGTGCACATCTGGATTGACTCCACACCACTGGAAATATTTAAATACAAAAAGATTTGCCAACACAAACAACTTTTGACCCAGACTTCCCTATCAAGATCTTTACCTGCCAACCAATTTCCCCTGCCCTAGAAAATTCAATACAGGGAGAAGGACACACCAGGTCCAGGACCCTCCCTGAGGACCTGCTGGAGGAGAGTGACATTTCTTCACTGGAGTAGTCACAGCTAAGGTGCCTGTGCTCTTTTAGTAACCCCTCATACACACTCCTATAAGTGACCATACTTATTTAATTTACTGATTCACA
>LZPO01055073.1:342015-353312 GCA_001675575.1 Neotoma lepida
ATTGAGTCTCTTCCTCTATCACTCTTTACCTTATTTTGGGGACAGGATCACTCACTGAACCTAGAGCTTGCTGTTCTGGTGAGGCAAGCTGGCAGTGAGCTCTCTGGATCTGCTTGTCCCCTCCTCTCATGCTGGGTGACAGATGTGCACAACTGCACCTGCTAGGTGTGTTGGGGATCCCAGTTCAGATCCCAGTTCAGTGTGCACTTCACCCACCAAGGCTTCTCCCCACCAAAGCCTTTTCTTTCTCTTTCTCTCCCCCCCTTTTTTTTAGCTTTTTGTTTTGAGGGGAATTCCAATGTTCAAATTAGTTTCATTTTCCAAAGCTCTTGAACCTTGTAGTCTTTAAAAACTTGTCTCTAAAACCATAACGTTTTCCAACAACATTTACATAAAGTCCAAATTTTGTAGCGTAATTTCTTTTTCAGGATCTGGAGTTAAATATCATGTGAAAGTGAGGCCCTAGAAAAGAATTTTTATTTGCCAGAGACTGGAGCCAGCTGGCTGAGGAGCCAGCATTGCTACTNGGCATTTACTTACAGCTGCGGGGCAGGTCCAGCTGTGAGGGAAACCCACGTTCACTTAGGGGGAAGAAAGAAGAAAGATCAGTGGAGCGTTCAGTAAATGCCACTTAGGAAGATTCAGGGCTGGGGAGAGGCTCGTGGATAAAGCACTTACCATCCAAGTGTGAGGACCGGAGCTGGAATCCCCAGAAACCATGTAAACACCAGGTGGGTGTGGTGGCCCACCTGTAATTCCAGCCCTGGGAAGGGGACCCGGGAGAAAGCTGGCTAGCTCGGTGAGCTCTGGTTCAGTTGACTCTGCCTCGATGAACAAGGTGGAGAGCTGGAACTACTGCACCCAATGGTAACACTGGGTCTTGCACACACACACACACACACACAGTTGAACACGTAAGTCACAAACACATTCAGATGCTAATGGAAGGCATAAACAGGGGTGGTGAGCCATAGTTGTAATCCTGACACTTAAGAGGCTGAGGCAGGAGGATTGAAAGTTCAAGACCAGCCTGGGCTACATGAGACTCTCTCAAGAAAAGNTTTTTAAAAAGTTGACAACTTCTAACTTAGCTCCTTGTAAAAAGTAAGGCGATGGTTCTCAACCTGTGGGTCTTGACCCCCTGGCTCAACTGAACCTTTCATGGGGGTTGCCTAAGACCAGGAGAAAACACAGNTATTTACATTATGATTAACAATAGAAAAATTAGTTATGAAGTAGCAACAAAATAATTTTATGGTTGGGGGTCATCACAACACGAACTGTATCAAGGGTCACAGCATTAGGAAGGTTTGAGAACCACTGCAGGGTGAATGATGACCATTATGTATATGTTTAATTCCTTTGGTTTTTCAAAACAGTCTCACTATGTAGTCCTGACTGTCCTTGAACTTGTTCTGTAGATCAGGCTGGCCTCGAACCCACAGAAATCTGTCTGCCTCTGCTGGGATTGAAGGCAGGCAGGCCCATTAGGTGTACTTGACATTGTTTCATGAGAACGGTACTTTTGTGTGGTGTTGTATGTGGTCTGTGTATGTACTTGTGAGTATGGGTGCATGTAGGTCAGAGGTCGACATCATGGTCTTTATCCCTCTCCAACCTTTTGTGACAGGGTTTTTCACCAATCCTGAGGCTTATAGATTCAGCCAGGTTGGCTGGTGGGCCAATGAGCTTCAGGGATCTATCTCTAGCCCTGATGTTACAGGTGTGAACTACCATGCCTGGCTTTTTACAAGAGTTTTGGGGGTCAAGCTAATGCCTTCATGCTTATGAAGNAGGCAGAGTCATCTCCTCAGCCAGAGAATGGTTGTCTCCTACCATCTACTATGGCCTCTGGGATGGCCATCTATTTTTAATAAATGGATTTATGGGAATAGACAACACAAAAAGGATACTTGGTGGTTCTAAACCTCGTACTGCCGTCTAGTGAGAAAGTGTCTGACTAATCCCAATAGAACATTCTCTGGCTGGTATTCCTCCAAACTGCCAGTATTGGCATCAACAAGAAAGGCTGGAGAACAAGGGGCGTCCAACAGCTGATAGGCTCTCGAGGAGACACCACAAATGTAATGTAGGGTCCTGCATGGTCTTCAGAAGAGGACTTCACGGGGAAACAGGAATCACATGAGGCTTTCATATATGTTCTTTCCGTAGGGCTCTTTGAGTCTCGCTCTAGACCAGACTGCAGTTAGCCTAACCAGGAACTCTGGTCACTCCTCCTGCCATAAATAAATAAATCTTTAAAATAAATAAAATAAGATTTACTGGAGGAAAGAGTGGTGAGGTGTTGGTTTTTTTAAATATCAATTTGATTACAACAGGCTTAAGAATAATCCTGCTGTAACTGGATGAGTGGGGCCCAGAAGCCTTCAGAGACCCAGCACCTACAAGAGAAACGGAGCGGGTGTACGCTCCTCTTTCTGCTTCACGACAGTAGAGACCTGAGGACTCCAGGAGACCACATCTCCCATCTTTAGTCAGCAACTGTTTCCACAGAGGCAGAGTTGGAGAGATTCGGAGTAGAGCTCTGTGCCTTCAGCAGGGTGTGCAAACTTCAGCTTTCAAGTGTGAAACTTCACCCCCTGCTTCACACTCAAGTGTCAAGAGTTAAAACAACATCATGCTCTCAAATCATTTATAAATGTTTATTAAATGTCAGTAATTTTTACAAAGCAAATATTAATAGTAAAGAGACAAATTTTGCAAAATATGTACAAAAGTAAAAAGCCTTAATGAATAGCAACTCGTTTAATAAAATGAAACCATTCCTCCCACTCTTAGACCTCCTGTAGAAATAATTTACTGCTAGTCTGGAACCAAAAGCACTGGCCAAGAAAAAAATTTACAACAGTATCAGGTAATGTGCTTATTAGTTCCTGGAAAGTTATAAAAAGATGTATGTAAAAAAAAAATCTAAGCCACAAATACTTATACAGGGTAATAGAAACCACGCCTCGTTAGGGCCAGTATCTGTGAGGGTTGCACTGAGTGCTTCGGATAAGGCTTCTTGTGCCCCGTGAGCTCACACCCAATAGAGAAAAGCCATCTAGAATATTTTGCGATTCTGCTTTCAAGTAAGAAAGAGGTGAGGTGAAGAGAGGGTACACAGTATAGGCTGCTTCATTACCATACACCCAACAAGAACACATTGCCTCCTTCCTCCCTGTCACTCCTGGTACCATCAAACGGGCCTGGTTAATGTCAAAATCACCACTCATTTTAGCAGTNTTGTATCTGTAAATCAGAATTACATTCCAAGCAGGTGGTTTATTATGATCAGTGATTGTCACAGATTGAAAATTTATGCTTCCTGGATTCAGGTAGGCTTTAATCCATCNGGAAATTTCATCACTATTAACATAGCAAAGGTCACAGAAGTCACTTTATAGCCCACAGAACACTGCCACATCCTAGTGTTTGAAAAGGCAAGTGGCAGTCTCTGCACTGGGGAAGCTGAGTCATGAGGATCTCAAATGTAACCAGCCCGGGGTACACAAGGAGGCCCTGTCTCAAAAGCACACAATCTACAAACAAACAAATGCAAAACAATGTTCTGTGCCATCCCTGGCACTCAAAATGGATGGTTAGACCAGAATGCTATACACAGGTCAGTTCAAATGCTCATCTACATTTAGGCGGGGGGAAGAATACTAGTGGATAAACACTGCTTTGATGAATCTAGCAGGCGCCTGCCAGGCAAAGCTAGCAGTATCTAGCTGATGGTATCAGAAAGCCATCATAAGGTTTTAGCACAAAATTGTCTTTAGTGTAAATTGACTAAGCCCTAACCTCGTACCATAAGAAAATAGGCATCATGTGCCTCGTGCTTTCTAGACTGAAAAGCCATCCCAGCTTTAAAAAAAAAGAAAAAGAAAAAGAACAGAGTAGAAAGTGCTTTCATTTGAGCAGCGCAACACAAAGATCACTTGGCTCACGGAATTTAATGTGCTGAAACCAGAGGAAGGAGACAGACAACCAGAGGCCGATTTCCAAATGAAAGGACCGGCAAGACTTTACTCTCCCTTTCCAATAAAATCGAAAGAAATAAAAAGGTAACAGAGTGGCTTTCTGTAGGTTTATTTGGGAATTTGTTACAAATATTTGACTGGGCTTTACAGGTAGGGTGCATGGGTTCATACAGGAAATTGAGATTAACACTGACACTTGGTCTTCTCAAATGAGAAAAATAACATCACTACAAATTGCAACTNAGAGTCACGTTTCAAATGGTTTGTTTGGGGTTTTGCCTAAATGTATCATTAAATAATGAAAGCACCAATTTGAGGGATCTCCAAATAGCTTGAGTTTCAGGATGTAACCACATAACTTGGACATTTTATTCTTCATATAAACGAGGTATAACTGGATGTGAATACCAAAAATACATCCCATCAAAACAGAAGCCCCAGCATTTGGGCTTACACTGGAAGGTGATTTACTTAGAGGGCACATGCCTTTTGCTGCATCTAACACTTCTTCTGGTCACTTCCCAATCCCAATAGAACATTCTCTGGCTGGCACCAATGTGGATACTTTCTTTAAATCCAAGTCACCACCAACCGAACAAGCATTTATTTCCCTGTAGAGCCTGGACTTGAGAACTTCACAGAGGACCCTCAGGGTGTGAAGTACCCACCAATGCACTGCGACAGAAAACGGGCTCTTCTTCAGGACGTCCTCTCTTGTTTGGCTGCAGCTGCCCTCTGGCTATCAAGTACCCTTCCCAGATAGAAAAATTGAAATGGAGGCTTCAATTTAATACAGACAGTGTTTGGGAGAAAGCAATATTTCAGGACATTAAAAGTATTTAAGTGGCAGAAACACANCTTGAATTAAGATCATAAGAAACCATGAACAAAGCCCTTTCCCCATTTAAAAAAAAAAATAAGGTCTAAATTTGTGGTGTTCTTTCATTTATAAGGCAACGCTGTAAAATATAAAAAATTTCAAAGTCAACCAAGACACTTGTGTGATCATTTGTTGGTATGCAGCAAGGATGCAGGATTTCAGAACAGAGAAATTTGGAGTTAAGCACAGGTCATTCCACTCACCCCCAAGACATGCAAAGTCCAATGCCCCAGGGAGCCTCAACTCCAAGTTACACTTTAGGGACTGGGGAGTCAGCACAGGTGGGGTAGAGCACCTTTTCGATTCTGTCAGCTAAATTTCACCTTCCTCTTCACACAACAATATTTCAATTCACAAAAGGACCTGACTTTCAGGATGTAGGTGTTAAGATTCCTTCCAAACATGGACCAGAACTTTTTGGCTGAGCCTCACGGTTCTTTGAATTCTAACCAATCCTGTATAAACTGCAAGTAAGTAATCCACTGCTTCAGAATGTATCTAGACTGCATTTGGATCTGAGATTCTGCATGCTTCAAAAGGAAGCTGCATATGCCCAGAAGGATGCTGTGTCTAGTCGGGTGCTCTTGTCATTTCTTGGTAATAGTCACAATGGAGAAGGTCAGTGATTCTGCTCTGTCAGGCAGTGTTTCTATTCTCACCACAGAGCTTAAGTGTAACTGGACATAACTGCTTTCTGGAGGGACTGACTTCTATTTTCACTGCAGTTAGTTTTGGCCAATATANAAAAATGTTTGCTAAATTAACACAGAATAAATCAAGTGTTACTGTGCACATGTTCAAACATTCATCAGCACTGGAGTTATGCTAACCCCATACATTTAAACAAAATATTCTTTTTTGGCAAAGAGGACTAGATGTAGAACCATTGAAAGAATATACAAATTGTGCTAACAACACTTGCACTGTGATATTGTACTACATGTCTTAAGCTCATGTATTACCAAAGGCAAGAAAACACTGGAATTTATAAACACAAAGACAGCAAAAGTTCAGCTCCAAGACAAGTCAGGCCTATCAAGAACACACCCCTCATGAGCACACTAAGAGGCTCAGCCCTCACACCTGCCAGCAAGGAATAAGGTACACCACTGCCTGTGAGCCACAAAGTTGACCAATCTTTCAGAACCCAATTTCTTGCCTGAGAACAGTCACACAGTAAAATGACAGGCATCACAGTCCTCATGCATTCTCCAGGGAAAGCAGGGGTGTGCTCAGGCTCTGCAAGCTCTCACAGGCCAGCTGGAACATGACAAATGTTTTAGTACACCAGTCACTATGGGTATAGCTAATCACAAAGCTACTGATGGGCATGGTTTAACTTAGAAGTGTTTTGTGTGTGTGTGCNAGCGTGCACGTGCGAGTGTGTGTAAAAAGCAAACCTCCTAAGTATGGACCAAAAGAATGATGTATTATCCTTAGATGCATTCTTAAGACAGTCAAATGTCCCTCAATAAAGCTGTCATCTCACACATAACAACATCACCAACACATATAAACTGTGTCTACAGGGACACTAAGCATGAATGGGATACTCAAAGGATGCCTTCTTGAATATTTCACAGGAAAATACTGCCCGCCAAGCTCTTGGTGACAAAAGAACCCCCTAAACGCCAAAGTTCAGAGTTGCTGACATTGAGACAGGAGGGCAGAAGAAAGAAGACCCAACAGTGATTCCCTCCAGCAAGGCACAACACCAACTGAGACAGGACCAAAAAGTCACACACATGTCACTCTGGAACAGCTATGTTGATTCCTGTTACCAAGGTGCTTGCTTGCCCTTTCTAGCTGTTGTTATGGCTCAAATGTTTCTAACAGGGCACATTAAGTTACTGATTCTAAATATGGAAAAGGCAAACTGCACATCACTGGGTATTTTAGATCAACACAGTACATGTACCATTTGTGAACACTTCAGTATTAGGCCAAAATCCATATTGTAAACTTAAACACTAAGACATTACCTTCAGGAACTAAAGAAACTGAGAAGAAAACTACTCCATGTGTGTAAGCAATTACAAACACAGGAAGGCTTAAGCCTCAGAAGACATAGACTGCTGATCCTTAGACTGAACTTTCTCTAACAGCCCTTTTTTTAACATGGGCTCACTCTAGCCAGGCATGACACTGCTGTGTAAGGCACTCTCTCCTGGGTCTCATCTTAGAGCTGAACATTCCTAATCTCGTCCCTACAAGTAGTTAAGGATATTGCCTATTCTTGGCACTGCAGGAGAATTCAGTTTGCAAGCAGAAGAATTCAAAGCCTGAAATACACCTAGTGTGAGGGCTGGTCAGGAAATTACAACTGGACTTGAATGGAAGCCATGGTAAAAACCGATCAAAGCCTGAATTCCAGCAGATATTGGCAACGTGTTAATTCAGCAGCTTTCAGTCACAAACTAAAGGCCACAGAAGGACTAAGATTTCTAAGAAGTTAGACACAGAATTGAGATTTTTCTAACTGCTGTTGTAAACTGCTATTTTAAAAAAGAAACAAAAACCAAGACAAACAGAAAACAATCAAAACCACAACAAGGTATTAAAATAGCAAGTCTTGTCATCACTGGAGCATAAGCTGCTTGAGGTTGTCATGGAGGATTGTGTCCTTCACGTCGCGGAACACGAGGCGGATGTTCTCCGTGTTGATGGCGGTGGTGAAGTGGTGGTACAATGGCCTCTGCTGCTGGTCCCGGCGTTTGCCCCNGAAGCATTCCACCAGAAACTTTTGGACGTCTCTTAAGCAGTGTGGGTCCCCTTCAAATTCTAGGAAGTAGTCTTTGATGCTCACAACTTGCACTTTTTCTTCAAGCAAGTCTGTCTTGTTTAAGAAGAGGATTATAGACACATTGCTGAAAACCCGGTTATTGACAATTGTTTCGAAAATGTTCAGAGATTCTGTAAGGCGATTGGTCAGGCGATCCTCCATAAGCACCTGGTCAAATTCACTTGAAGACACTAGGAAAAGTATTGATGTCACACTGTCAAAGCATTCAAACCAACGTTTCCGTTCTGATCTCTGGCCACCTACATCAACCATTTTGAAAGGAACATTTTTAATTTCAAAGTCATACTCATGGATGCCTTTGGTGGGTCTCCTGGCAAGCAGAATATCTTGTTGTGATGGAATGTAATCCTGGAAGAGAAAAGGGTTTATACTTAGGAGTCCACACATAGCAATAATGGATGTGCAAATTAAATGATTTAAAAAAAGACAAGTTCTCACTAGTAGCTGAGGCTGGCCTCTAGCTTGAGATCCTTCAATCCTCCTGCCTCAGCCTCCCAGGTGCTAGAATTACAGGTGTGAGGCTGCACAACTGGCACAATTTTCACGTGTAAGTGGAACTCCCAGCTGACTTCACTCTCCTGCACTGCCAACCAGTACCTACTCCTAGGTCAAGCCAGAATAATTTCAATGCCCCAACATTTCCATGCTGTTTCTCGCCCCTCTAAAACCAGGAGAATCTGAGAATGTAATTCATGAGGCTCACTTCCCATGCTTGGTTCTGACCCACATTCTAATTCATTACAATTGCTTCTTCATTATACACACCTCCTTCATGATGCTGAATAAGCTCCATGATGTCATGCATGTGGAAAACACTTTACTAGCATGAGTGCTTAACATATGCATTTTAGACCGTAGGCTAGTCTGTTTCCAGGCAACAGTTCAAGCAGCACTTACTGATGAAGAATGCACTCTGAGCACCAGTACCTCTACTGAGGAAAAGGACATCCACACCTGGAGGACATTCACACCTGGCACACTTGTCTTAGAAGAGCTTTCACTGCCAAGACTATTAGCTCTTCCTAAACTCTTCATGTGGTCGCTTCAGTGTGTGTACGCACAGGCATGTGTGTACACTCTTATGTTTAGGACAGAGTCTTGCTATGTTGTCCTGGATGATCTGGAATTTGCTGACAATTCTCCTGCCTTAGTCTTACACATGCTAAGATTGCAGATCCTGCCACCATGTAGGGCTTTCCAGACCTTGTGAGCATGGAAACAAGATCTTGAACAAAGGCAGCTGCTAGTTGCAAGAGAGAGCAACTGCACCCCAGTGGCACACTTCCTTACATGCCCTGAGTGATTCTTCTTTCTCAGGCTAGTATTTTTCCACAAGTCATGTGGCTTTTTGGCAACACTCAAACAGGAGCAGTTTTAATACTTATCTTCATGGTCAAAACATTTTCAAAGTCAAGGCAGGATGGAAAACTGTGACTTTACAAGCTGAATGCANTTTATGCCTTTCCAAGGGTTCAACACATAGTAGGGTTTCTGCAGCTTTAACCGGAGAGAAGCAACTGGGATTCTGTGACTTGTCCTAAGTTCACAGAACGGTGAGAAAATGCAGCATAGCTACATAGCTCTCCTTTGTATTCTAGATGGGCTGCAGAACTCCTCTCAGCCCAGCAGTTTAAACACTTACTCTAAGAGGCTGGGACTGGCTAGACAATTTGTATACAAGCTATTTGTTAGTTGCATACTTTGTGCCTGGCACTGGCACTAGGCACCAGGGATTTAACACTTACAATCAAGATGGGAAGTCCTGGTCCTCATGGAAGAACGGGAAAAAGACAAAGTAACTACCAACTGTGATATGTGCAACAAAGAAGCAAGGGCTGATACAGACAGGAAGGGGATGAGGCTGTGTTAGGCAAGCCTGTTGTGCCAGCACTGAGGTGAAGGTCAGGAGGAGTTCAAGGTCATCTTTGATTACATAGTAAGTTCAAGTCTGGCCTCAGCTACAAGAGACCTTGCTTCAAAATACCAACCAACAACAAACAACAAAACCCCAGTAACAATGAAATGAGGATGTATATGAATGGTGTGCTTAGAGAAAAACCCAACTGAAAAACAGAAAAAAAGATCAAATTAGCTCTGTTTGGACTGTAAGAAAGCAATCTTAAAAAATATCATTAGCCAGACATTATAGTGCATGCCTTTAATTCCAGTGGGAGGCAAACACAGGCAGATCTCAGTGAGTTTGAGGCCAGCCTGGTCTACAAAGCAGGTTCCAGGGCTATGTAATAAGACCTGGTCTCAAAAAAACAAACAGCAACAAATCAGAGCCTGGTCTAGGGTCTGAAGAGGCTGCTCTTGAAGAAGACATGGCCCAGCATCCACATGGCAGATGTAACTCTAGTTCCAGGGAAACTAACATCCTTTCCTGGGCTCCTGGGGCACCAGGTAGGCACAGTAGTGCACATACATACACAGGTACAGATAAGCACTCATACACGAAAAATAAAAATAAATTCATTTTTAAAGAAATGTTTAGGGCTGAGGCGGTGAGCTCAGTCGGTAAAGTGTATGCATGCAGCACACGCCTAAGGTCCTGAGTTTGGATCCCTAGCACCCACATCAAAAAGCGGGTGTTAGCAGAGCACCACCTGTATCCCAGAGCTGGAGAGGTGGAGACAGGAGGATCCCTGGGCTGTTCATCAGCCAGTCTAGACAAACGGTGAGTTCCAAGTTCAGGGAGAGACCCTGTCTCAATCAAGGCAAGAAACAACTAAGGAAGATACACAGCACCAAGCCCCAGCACCCCCACTAGCATACACACGTGGGTATGTATCCCCTCCTACACACACCATTCCCTAACGCTTCTCTCCAGTTATATGCATTATGTGTACAAAATAAGTTATAAAGAACTCAAAGTTCTGGGAGATACTTATAGCTATGGGGGAAAGCAGGTAAAAAATACTCCTTTAAAAACAAACAAATGCAATTAAAAATTTAATTTTGTTTTTTAAAACAGGCTGGCCTTTAAACTTATGATCCTCCTGCCTCAGCTTCCTGAGGACTAGAATTATAGATGTGTGCCATCACATCCAGCAGGCAAATTCAACTAGAAAATATAAGGAAAACGTGAAAATGAACCTGCTAGGGGAAAAACGTACGAGCCCCATTTCCCTGACTCCAATACAAAGGAGCCCTGCTCTATTTCTGTTACAGAAACCCAACAAGATTGAAAAATAATAGATAATGTGAATCTCATTTTCAAACACAAATTTCTTTCATGTTGNAAAAAAATTAAGAAATGTGTCAGTGTTTGTAGCTATTAATCAGCTTTAATTCATCAATTAACCAATTAATTAATCAATCAGCTATTAATCAGTATTTGTAGCTATTAATCAGGCCACTGCCACTAGAAGAAAAGGAAAAAGGCAGGCTTAGTATTTTCTCTAACTTTCCTAACAAGCTGCCCCCAAATAAAAGCAATGCTATCCCNATTACTGCTTCTAAGTATCAATGACCAGAACTGTAGTTTTGAAACTTACTGGTACTCCAAGTTTATCCAAGTTATCCAGGAAATACTTCACAGATTCACCCTGAAAACAAGAAGAAAACAAAGTTACAAGGGCTTAGATGCTACACAGTTTATGCTGTACTGTGGGGCTGTACACTTGGT
>LZPO01055073.1:353432-382349 GCA_001675575.1 Neotoma lepida
AAAGCAAACACAAAACAAAGAAACTTTGACAAATACTAACTTTAAAGTTAGTATTCTAATGGGCTGAAGGTACAGCTGAGTCATGCTTGTCTGTCATGCACAAGGCTCTGGGTCAGTCCTCAGCGCTATAATAAACAAATGCACAAACAGCCGATAAGAAGCCCACAATAGGCTACTACATGTGGTATTGCTTAATGGATGACAGCAAGACATGTGCTCCTGTACTTGACCTGTGACAATGGATTAGCCTGACTGAAGGAAAGGAAAACAATGTCTTGCACTACAAAAATTGTCACTGCAGAAGTTTTCAGGTCACTGTAGAGACTTTTGTTATGACACCAAATTTGGTAGGCCTGGTTTCTTGAAGGCTGGGTACCTGTGGGCCTAGAAATCCTACCAAAGAACTTCTCGGGTCCTGCCACACTGAAGGCCCTGTCTGGCTACAGTTTAGTAGCACTTGGCATTGGACATTTGGAACACAGCAGATCACTAAGTTATACAAAGCTATCAAACACTGGCATGTTTTATTACATAGCATTTAAAACCATATTTGCCAACAACTGCATCAATCTTACCACAAGTATGNGGGAGGCTGTCGCACTCACAGTGGTGGACAGATTTGGGTTTTCCTATACTCTAATACTCAGCTGAAAGCTTGAGCTTTGAACAACTAGCAACAAAAACCTAGGCTATTTTCTTGAAATAGTGGGGTGGCCAAGTGTCCAAATGCCAGTCATTCCTTTAGGCAAAAGTAGCATGGCCTGAAAAGGGTGGCTGGAGCAGCTCAAAAAAAGCCTAATGGTCCTTCAGTTTCTTCAGACAATCGTCCTGTTTCTGTTTCAATACATATTCATCAGAAAAGCACTCCAAGTGAAGACTGANCACAAGGAATCATTTTACTGTCCAATCTAGGGTAGTCTTCAGGGAAACGAGTCATNGTTTGGGGGCTGTGTGTCATATCCACATACACTTCTGGCCACAAAAACAGGCTGATGAAGAACACGACCAGTAAAGATTGAGGCTCACATACTGATCTGCNGCTCTTTACCTGAGGTACAGATGGTTGTGAGCTGCCTGATGGAGTGCTGGCAATTGAACCTGGGTCCTCTGGAAGAGCAGCCAGTGTTGAGCCATCTCTTCAGCCCCAAGTTTTCCCTTTTCAAACTGGGTAGCATCCATCCCCTCAGGCAACCTGTGTTGTTTGTAGGTTTAGAATCCCCTCCACCCCCTGAACCACACAGTGATCTTCACTAAGCATTATGGTAGGTGGAGCAATTGAAGTGCTTGAATTATTTGCTTCAAGACATAATCCTCCAGAAGGTACCTTTCAGTTTTAAGGAGATTTCTACAGCTGAACTGAACACATATGGGGAATTGAACACACACACACACACACACACACACACACACACACACACACACAATATATATATGTATATATATATATCACATGCACACATACACACATACACTAAATAGAAAAAAGTTTGTGTCTATGTGAGTGTATGTGCATGTGTGTGTACAGGTGCTTATGCCTGTACCCCTGTGCTGGTGTCCTCTATCACTCTATCTAGTCCTTTTTGAGGTAGGGTCTCTCCCTGAACCCAAGGCTTGAATTTTCTAAGCTAGANTGGAAGCCAGAGATCCTCCTGTCTCTGCCCCACTCAGAGCTGGAACACCTTGTTACACGGTGCTGGCAAACAAACTGCTCCTTGTGACTGAGCAGTGAGCACGCTTAACTGCTGAGCCAGCTCTCCAGCCCTGAGAACCATCTGTTTTCTTCTTTTTCTTTTGTTTTTTCAAGACAGGGTATCTCTGTGTAGCCCTGACTGTCCTGGAACTCACTCTGTATACCAGGTTAGCCTCAAACTCAGAGATCTGCCTGCCTCTGCCTCCTGAGTGCTGGGATTAAATTAAAGTNTGGACCACCACCATCTGGTGGCACAGATAGTAGTACTTCTAAGTACTGTCTTTTTAACAAATAGTTCTCATCTTCCTTTCTTCTTCCCTCCCTCCCTCCTTCCATCCTTCCTCTTCTTGAGGCAGGGTTTTGCTTTTTAACAAATAGTTTAAATATTTCTTTTTCTTTTCCTCCCTTCCTTCTTTCTTCTTTTGAGGCAGAATTTCACTGACTAATCAGGACTGGTTTTGAACTCACAGCAGAACTTCTCAATTCTCCTGAGTGCTGACATTCAGGAGTGAGCTACTGCCTGGCAGTTTTAGTAACAATGTTAGATCAACAGCCCTGAGTACACAGCTTTCTGTACCTTTGCAATGATATCCACAGTAATCCTTTGGGCAGAGTTAAACGGTTTTAACTGCTAAGCTCTCCTGGGTCCTCCTCCCCACANAGGTGAAATATTGAGTTCATTCTTCAATAGAGAATCTAGACAAAGATAAAAGAAGCCGACTGGTGGCACAGCCTGTAATCCTGGCACTTGGGAAATGGAGGCAGCCTGAGGACCAGTTCAAGGTGATCCTCAGTTACATTACAGTTCAAGGTCAGCCTGGGTTATGTGAGCCCTGCCTCAANGAACAAAACAAAAGAAAAGAAACCCACATCCAACAGTAAAAATTCAATTACATAAAAAGCATTCGGACTAGTAATCTTTCAGAAGTAAGATATACGAAAGTCAGAATACCCTCACCACGAGTACATAAGTATTATCTGAAGCAGCATCCTTCCTTCCTTTCCAAGTAAATACTTACACCACTCTATTGTTTGAGAGGATTTACAGAAAACAGTACACATCTTAGCNGCATTACAAATCCATACAAAACTCTTAGAAAGTCAGGAACATTATGCCCCATAAAACCTTTAATGGCCTTTGGTTGTCCCAAGGAATTTACTCAGCATAAACAAAAGGACNCACACAAAAGGACACTTAATCTGGGAGTGATGGCCCACACTGGAGGTCCACAATAACCAACGGCTTTAGAGTNAGTTTGATGCAAGCCTGGAATACCTGAGACCCTGTCTCAAACACCACCCCAAAAGGAATAAATTATTATAAAATGTCATTTATTCAGTGCCAATTACAACAATAAAATTTGGAACATTATTTTTCCACACAGAATTAGGAAAGAAACTAGGTATAATTAAACCTAAAATATTATGAAATACTTGTGCTGGTAAATGCTAAACTGAAATAGTAGATTATAAAGTCAAAGCCTACAACCTTGAGCTTCAAGGCATTCTTTAACTTTTGTTCACATAGTGGCAAAGCCCAACCCCCATTTATGTCAGGGTTTTTAGTTGTTTATCATATATGGTTAAATTATTTAAATGTTTTCATAAACAAAAGCTGTCGTCATTGTCTATATGTGCTTGGTCTTACCTTACTGTCATTGAAAAGGTGTGAATTCTATAGCACATTTTGATTCAAAGATCTGTGAGACTTAGCTCAGCTAAGTGGGCAAAGGTAACTGCAGCACTGAAGGTACTAGAGCCTATAATCCTAGCACTAGAAAGGCTGAAGCTGGAGAACTGCCAGGAGCCTGAGGCCAGCCTTCCTTACAGGGTAAGCTCCAAGCAAGCAGGGATATCCAGTGAGACCCAGAGGAAGAAGAGAGAAAGGGAGAAAAAAGGAGAAAGGAGGAGGAAGGAAGAGGAAGAGGAAGAGGAGGAGGAGAAATAATCACGCTATTTTTAGAACTACAAATACTTTAAACAGTTCAGAGTGCATACTGCTCTTCCAGAGGCCTACACTGATTCCCAGCACCTACATGCAACAGTCAGCAGCCAGATCTAGNGGCTCACAATCACCTGTAACTCCAGCTTCAGGGGATTTGACACCCTCTTCTAGCCTCTTGCTGCATTCACATGCACATACCCACACACATCATTAAAAATAATCTTTTTTTAATTTTAATTTTNATTTTTAAAAGATTTATTTTTATTTTATGTAAGTGTTTGCCTGCATGTATGTTAGTGCACCATGTGTGTACAGCACCCACAGTAGCCAGAAGTGTCAAATGCCCTGGAACTGGAATTATATATGGTTGTCAGCTATCATGTGAGTGCTGGAAACTGACCACGTGGGTACTGCTAACTGAACTTGGGTCCTCTGCAAGGGCTCTTAACCTGTGAGACATCTGTCTAGCCCCAATGAAAAGAAATCTTTAAAACGAACCAACCACACACACTTTCCACCACCTTCCTGCCTCTGTCTCAGTGCTGGGATTTTAGCAGAGTGCTTCCACACCTGACTGAAGNGATTCATCTGAAATCTTGTGGGTCCAAATTAGTTCACAATTTATTAGAAATTCAAAATCCCATAAAAACCAAGTGATAACGATCACAGAAAAGGCAGGTAAGTAACACAGACAAAAACAGGTCAGCCAAGGCTATATATATAGTGAGATCCTATCTCAGAACAAAGAAGGAAAAGAAAAGTCATGTGCACTGTTATTCAACCTCGGCTTCTGCAGACACTACACAAGAGTAACTAAGTGCACTCAGGACTTTGAAATTACAGTAGTTTAAATTTCCCCACATTTAGACATATGATGGACTTCTATTTCCAGTCTTGTCTTCCTTCCCATCTCAGCCACATCTACTCAAGAACATAACACATTCAATGTTATTCCTGTGGAAAACATATTTTGGCTAAAATTGTCTCCAATCAAAAAGGATATNTTGGGGCTGGAGAGGTGGGGCAATCTGCCCCCCCTACCCCTTCCACCACTCTTTCTTGACAAATTCTTGACACTGAATTCAAGATACTTCTGTTGACACCTCTTGAGTTCTAGAAATTTTTACCAGTAGCTTTTAAATTTTATTGAGGAGGAGAAAAACCACAGAGAAAATTCTTATGATCTCAAAAATAAATAAATGAAGAAATAAAACATAAAACTAAAAAATACAAAATGTTCATAATCGGCAGTTTACCCATGAAGGCCATGAACATGGTTCTGTATTGGGGNCCCAGGGCTTCTGATGGTCCCTGCTGTTTGTGTCCAGTGCTGGGGGCCTGGCATCTGGCATCCTCCCCTCCAAGAGCATGTATGAACCAAGAATGAAGGACTGGGAGAAGGCTGCGCCTAACTACTTTTTCTTAACAACCTCAGAAGTGCTCATGTCTTCTAGTTTCTAATGCTGGTGTGAAGGAAAAGCAGGGAATCGGAGTTCTTTCTCTAGCCCTGAGTGAGGGATCTGGCCAAGTTTCCAAACTTCCCTAGGTCCCAGTTTCCCCAATAGGGAAAGAGTTCAGTGCGTCAATAATCATTCCTTTACTGCACAAAGTACACTTCAAGTTAGATTCTCATCCCGGGCGGGCGTGGCGCACACCTTTAATGCCAGCACTCGGGAGGCAGAGGCAGGTAACTCTCTGTAAGCTCAAGGCTAGCCTGGTGTGTTGTTTTCTGAAGATATCAAATTTCAGCTGGAGAAGAAATTCCCTATTCTTTGAGAAAAACATACTAAAATTACTGACAGCTTTATGTCAATGGGAAAAGACAACTTTACTTAAGTAGTTAAGTAGTTAAGACACAGAGGTTTTAAAGCCTTAGCCAGAGTTCAGTGGTTCAAAGCACTTGTTGCTCTTCCAGGGACCCAAGTTTGGATCCCAGAACCCAAGTTAGGAGGCTCACAACCACCTTTAATTCTAGCTTCAGGGAA
Organism: Neotoma lepida; assembly: GCA_001675575.1. Lineage (NCBI taxonomy): Eukaryota > Metazoa > Chordata > Mammalia > Rodentia > Cricetidae > Neotoma > Neotoma lepida. Next base: position 359,053 of record LZPO01055073.1, read on the forward strand.
TCCAATGCCCCTTCCAGCTTTGTGTGAACTGCCATACACATGATGCAGGCACACAAATATTTTACTCTAGAATGCCATTTGGTATGTAGCAATGCCTTTAACAAAGACTGTCATTAGAGTAATACCGAAAACAATATGTGCAACATCTTCAACCACTATAGTAAATTAGAGCACCATTGGATTATTTTTATTTTTCTAGACTGAAGATCAGATATCTACCCACAAATGATAGTAGCCCACAGGCCAAATCCAGCCCACTGCTTGTTTTATGGTTCATTTCTAAATGATTGGGAAAAACATGAAAAGAGTATTTTTAACATGTGGAGTGGTATGAAATCAAATTTCAAGGTCTAAAAATAAAACTATAGTGGTGCACCGTCACACTCATTTACTCGTCTAGCATCTCTGTTTGNTTCCACACCCTGCAGGAAAGGGGGGCAGNGGAGGCAGCCTATGTGCACCACTCTCCTATCTTTGTACCACTGCACAGGGCGCTGAGGGTACAGTGAACAAATTTTAAGTTGAGAATGCTTCAAATGGCACCAATATTGCTACTCTACCCCACCTCCCCTTTTCCCCCTTGCACACACACACTACTAAGTTCATATGCACCATAAAAAGAAAAAAGAGGATTTTGAATGCCATGCTTTTAACATACATCAAAACGTCAGTATTTGTGTTGTTCCGTTACATGGTGAAGCACTGTGCTGACCATGTAATGACGCTGTCGCTAACTAAAAGAACACAACGTACTCTTCATGNACTTGCAGACTAAACACTCCACCTACTTCCAAAGCTTCCATGTGGGTCACTGTTTTCCAAGCAAGGAATGTCATTTACTGCTAGAGAGTTGATTAAGTCATGCTTGATTGCAGCAGCCAAACAAGAATGTCCAGAGATGACAGACTGTTAGCCCTTCTGTGAGAACAGTTGCTCAGAGTTGAGGACAGCAGGAACAACCTAAACACTAGATGGATCTCTGTGAGTCCAAGGCCAATCCCATCTATATATCAAGTTCCAGACCAGCCAGGGCTACATAGCAGGACCCTCCCTCAAAACAAAATTAGTAACAATAACAGATAGACTAATGATTTCTAGGACTTTCTTCCATTCTTGCTGAATTTACTCCCAATAGTGCTCAGTCAGCTGTTTGTCAAGTTTCAAGTACCCAAAGAACTGAGACATCACCCAATCAGTGCAACTGCCACTGGACTCTGATGGTGGGGCAAGTATGAGTGGGGCAGGGAGGGGAGCGCTGGGACAAACACACAAAGCCATGAAACAGTTAGCACTGAATTCCTCGTCAACAGGTACCTTGTGGGAAACACATTAAGTCTAACAGTGCCAACGAGGAATTTCATTTACTCCTGCGAACTTGGCCATCATCATGTCCAGGAATTTTGTCAGAAATAAGAGTCAGTACTCATCTGGGAACGTAGCTCAGTTGGNAGAATACTTTGCCTAGCATGCATGAAACCCTGGGTCCAACCCTCAGCACCAAGGTGCAGTGGCACACTCCTGTAATCTCAGCACCTGGAAGGAGGCAAGCGAATCAAGAGGTTCAAGATCATCCTCTGCTTGACAGTAGGTTTGAGGCCAAAATGTACAAAATGAGACCCAGTGTCAACAGAGAAAGGACAGAGGGAGGGAGGAAGGGAGGATGAAATGAGTATTCTGATGTGTCCTTCACAAGTTCAGTGCCTTGGGCTGAGAGATGGGTCAGCCGCTAAAGGCTAGGCTCACAACCAAAATACAAGTTCAGTGGCTCAAGAATGGTGACATTTTACTAAATTTTCTGAGCATGAGGATGAAATGGACTTTCTTCTTCTAGACAAGAACTACCCTTTAACCACTGCTGTTGAACACTGGTTTTTGAAATTAGCTTTGGGAAGAGTAGATTCTATTCTTGAAGGAGTTCAACCTAAAATTATAAGGCAAAACAGCCTATTTTGGAGATGCTTATACTCTGGTAAATGCATCTCAACAACTGGCATTATGACTGAATCTCTAGCAATGTCAAACTGTTTTTATACACTCTCCTGTGGTCAAAAGGAAGTAAATCCTCATTTCTACATAAATTTGCAATGCACATCCAGTTCCAAACTCCTACTACAATTCCTGAAGCATCCTTCAGATCCTAATGCATGCACAAAATCCACTTAACTGCAAATTAGAGCTTCTCCCAGCCTTCCAGCAGAAATGGTTAGCATGCAATGACTGCATGCTAAGAAGCACAGTGGGAAAACCTAGACTTTTTCTGAAGAGTAACTGCACTCAATGAGCTCACATGCTCATGTGGCAATTTCTATCTGCATTTTGCTGCTCTAAGGATGGAGCCTAGGGCCTCACGAATGCTAGGTAAATACTCTACCACTGAGCTACATCCCTAACCAAAGACATTTTCAAGGATCAGATGTGTAAAATGTTATTTCACATCATCATTAATGGGTGAATACTTACAACTGATTTTGAAGGTAATAGTAAGCATTGNACTTGAAGAACCCAATTCTTCTAGCCAGTAAAGCCTCTTACAAAAAACTTACCTAATTTTATTGCATTTGGAATTGCATTGCTAAAAAGGTTTGCAGAAACTTGTATTCTCTTATAAGACTTATGTATGAGTAGTACAGTAATGCTCTTCATCTTATGTCTTGGCATGAGAAGTTTCAACTGTATTATCTTGCTCTTTAGGAAACGTGTTCTAGAAATTTTAGTTTATTTTGAGACACGGTGTGTACACATGTAACCCTGACTGCCCCAGAACTCACTGTGTAGATCAGGCTGGCTTCAAACTCACAGAGACCCGCTTGCCTCTGCCTCAGAAATGCTGGGATTAAAGGTATGTGGCAGCATGTTAAACACTTAGGTTTGTTTTGAGGTGAGTCATGCTATGTTGCCCAGGCATGAAAATGCCTGANCTTAAGTGATCCTTCTGCCTCAGCCTCCAAAGTATTACATAGCTCGTGCAACCACACCCAGCTTAGATAAATGGTTCTTACTGGTACAGACCAGAACTGTTTGACATGCATATTAAAATAACATAGATTCTCAGGTCTACTAAAAACCTGTCATGCCAAAATCTTAGCAAGTTGCAAGAGAAGAGACTGATGCAGTCATCTTTGGCATCATTTTGTATCTCAACATGCATTTTTAAAGTAACTTCATCGTTTGTGATTATATAAAACTAACTTTTTAAAAGCCTGGTAAAGGTTAGAGAGAGGGCTCAGGGGTTAAGAGCACTCACTATCTTCCAGAAACCCAGGTTCAATTCCTAGCAACCACGTGGCAGTTAACAACCATCTGTAATTCTAGTTCCAAGGGATCTGAAGCCCTTTTAGTCTCCGAGTACACCAGGCACACATGTGATATTCAGGCATACAAGCAGGCAAAANACACATACACATAAAATTTAATAATAAGAGTGTGATTAAAAATGTCAAGCTACTAAGAAACTGGGTTAGATATTTAATTTACTTTTATTTTACTGCAAGAGTAGGTTTTAAGCAACACTGCATACTCTTCACAATTCAATTAAATCACATATGTATGCACATTCACACACAAATTAATACTCCATTTGAGTTTAGGGACAACCTAGTCTAAAGTGAAAGAATGAATGAGTGAAAAATGAATGAAGAGCTAGAAGACAGCGTTAGACATGGGCTTCATATTGAGAAGCTCATCTGTCTGGAATCATAAGGTAAGGACTTTGGAGAAAACTCTGGGAATAATGAAGATCAAAGATCCAATCTACTTATGTTGCTTGGTTAAAATCTACCAGGCAGCTGTGGTGAGCCACACTTGTAATCTCCAGTCTGAAGCAGGAGGATCTGTGGGTTTAAAGCCAGCTGGCAAGCTGGAACTATATATACCAAAACCTTGTTGACATCAAAAAAACAAACCTAAACCTAACCAAATCCCTATTTACTAAGACTCGCCTAAACGGGAGGAAGATATCATTCTCAGTGATAAATACTGAACCAGTGAGCCAGTGAGTATTCTTGTTTGAATACTTAGCTAGTCCCAAGTGATTATACTGTCTGTTTTTCTCTTAAAAATGAGCCCCAAAGACAGGCATGGTGGCAAATGCCTGAAAACCCCAACACTTGAGGCTGAGACAGGAAAGATNTCATGAGTTCAAGGACAGCCTGGACTACACTACATAGGAACAGGGCAAAAGGAACAGGAAAAAGAAGGGCTTGACTTCCAACCAAAGGCGCCTTCCTGGGCTNTTTCCAAGAGCTGTGCACCTTCCTTCCTCCGGTACCTGACCCCAGTGTCTGACACAACTCCTTCCATTCTTCATCTGAGAACCTTACTTACTTTTCATAGGCAGAGACAATGAGAATACAAGTTGAGCAGTCTGCAGAACAGCTAGTCTCTCNCATTTTACAGATTTTGAAAAGTCTGAGGGACAGAAGTTATATGGTTTATCCAAGACTAATCCAGGTGGTAGAAATCAAAAGAAAACTATTTTAGGGGCAAGAATTCAAATTCTTAGCTTTTTTTTCCCCCCTAGTAAGAATCAGTTCTGAAGAAACATGAATTTAAGATATACTCATTTTTACTTTCTTTCCACTGACTATGGTTTCTCCTAGCTGCTCCTGCCCTCAGAAATCATACCCTTCTGTTGTTTGCACTGAGGGCTTGTGCCTCTCAAAGCTCCTTAACTTTGATATATGGTCTTTTACAGAAATACCTAGAGTCAAACTTTCGGTCTCTGTATTCCAGAACAGGANTGTTATCTTGTACATAGTAACAGCTATGGCAATANCTGCTGGACGCTTTGTANTGTANCCTCCCCTTCCCCACATCCTGTTTCCATCAGTTACTGAGAGTGGAACACATGGAATGATGGTTTTTAGAGGAATGATTAGAGTACACATAACTTAGGAAGTCATATCTGCTTATAAAGTGTAAGCACAAACAACAGAAAAACAAGAGATGAACTTAAGTGTATATGGCTAAGTTCCTCCAAGGCATAAAGTCCATTTATTTTTTCAGCATGTCTAGATATCATGAAAAGCACTATGGAAAGTTACAGTATCAAGATGATATGAAAACAAAATTCAAAGACCTTCAGTGTGAGGGCAATCGTTAAATGTTACCACCAATCAAAAAGGCATGCAAGGAAAGTGGTAAGGGCTGAAAAAGAGGATATACAAGTAGAATTTTAAAATCACATTTATTTATGTGTGAGCACATGCGTGTGCACACGCACAAGCTGTGGCACATGTGTGGAGGTCAGAGAACAACTCCTTCCACAACATGGGTTCCCAGACTAAAGTAATGTTGTCAGACTTGGCAACAAGCACTTCCTTTACCCACTGAGCCAGCTTGCTGGCCCTCAAACAGGACTGAAGGGACTGGATGATGGTGAAGCTTCAGAACTGCTCTTTTTCTCTAAGTAGACTTAGGTTTCTGAATACTTGTCTTCTAACCAACAGCCAAGCAGGGTGGGGCCTAGCCCAGGTCTCCATCTGCAGAGATTAGGAGGAGCCACAGATCATAAGGAATTTGAAAGGTTCTTGCCACAAGTAGACATCCTCAATGCTCACACAAGGACATTTGACAAATGTCAAATTGTAGGTAGTAAGTATTATGTCTGTCTTAACTTCACCATCCTGAACTACTTTTATAGACTATGATCAGAGAAGACAAACTGAAACCTGCTTGTTGTACACTAGGAATGAGCTCCGTGGTTCACTGTTTAGTTGGCAAACCTAATCCCTAGCACTGGGGGAATAAAACGTTTTCTACTCAGATGAACCATCATTGCTTAATCTCATAAAATATGAAAAACTTAAATGCAAAGCAATTAGTATGTTTCTAAGTGGGAAAATCAGTTTGTTTTGAAAAATATTAAAAAAGATTTTTAAAGGGTCACATTTTTATTTACTGAGCCTTTCAATCGTTACTGCCATCACCTAAAATAGTCTTTTATTAAAAATAAAGTCATCCAAAAACATCAAAATTCAAAAGGAAAATCCATCCATTATCAATATTCGCTTTGTAGAGTATAGTAGTATAAGTCTGTCATCAATCAATCAATCAATCTTCACTTTGCAGGGCCTACTGGCATATGCCTGTAATTGCAGCTTTTTAGGCTAGGGAGGTGAGGCTGGAAGGTTCTAGGTTGAAGGCCAGTCTGGGCTACAGAACGAGTATAGCCTGGGCTACAGAGCAAGCTCCTAACTCAAAAGAAGAGACAGGTGGGAGGGCAGCACACATGTTAATCCCAGTCTCTGTTTCATTTCTGCCCTTCTAACAGCTCATCTTGCCTGGTTTCAAGGGACTTCTTTTATTGATTGTTATCTTTGAGGGGTTTTTTTTCCCTTTCATTTTTCTCTGGGGAAAAAGTATTTGATGTTATACATACACTACATTTCAAAAAGGGCAGTACTGTCATCTTTCTAAAAAATGCATATATAAAGCACCTCACATCATTTTTTGTTTGGTTCACAGGAGCATAACAATATTTACTGGTAGCAAAAGAAACTGCCTTTTTCCTCTGCAAAACCAACTACACTCTAAGTTAATTAAATTTCAAATTTCTTACTAGTATTTTCCATGTCACACTTAACAATTTTAAGAGCCAAAATTAGTCAGTTATATTAACTCTCAGTATTTGAAAATTATTTTTTCAAAATAAATCTTTCTACACCAATCTAAGATCGTCTATAATAATCAAAGTAAAAATTTCCTCAGGAATCCTATCTTTGGCTTACTTAGACCCAAGTTCTTCTCCCCCAAACACTATAACAACAAACANGCTCACAGTGTAAAAGAAGAGACACCTGGGGAAGAACCAGGTCATCAACTTTATTATGCAGGCTGCCTCTAACCTGTCACAACTCTCAGCCAGTAAATGCTTCTTTATGTCAAGTGTTTTAGATTTATCACCAGAATAATTTGTGGCTAGTCATCTTAATAATGTAGCTTATCTACTAAAAGTAATTTTCCTACTACAGAAGTCATAAAACAAGTACCTTATTTTATTAAAATGCTTTATCCTGGAGGAACAGAGATCCAAACATCCCCTAATAAGCTTTGTAAATNTGCATCCTATAAAGGTGTTCAATTCTGTTAGTATCTCATGAAAGCAAAATACACTGTACATGGGAAGGACTTTCACACTGCAGAAGTGGGACAGCTCTGACCAACAGGACAGCAATATGGTAGATTTATTCCATATGGTACTGTTTAGAACCACTACTCTCGCTTCCTAAGAATCTCCCGCTTAAGTAAAAAGTTCACACCCATTTCTAAGGAATCCGCTGGTACTGAGAAAAATCACCTCCAGGAAATGCTAATGTTGCAACCATAAAGCAGCAGGATATAAAGCTGGACAGAGAGAGTACAAAGGAGTTTATCTCAATACCCAACTTGTATTCAAATACCGAAGGAAGATAACCAAAATGTCAACAAAGATGTCTCAGATGGTACAGAGCATCACTGTGGGATTTTTTTACCCCCAGAAAATATATGTGGCTTAGAATGACACATCGGGCAGCTCACCACTGCCTGTGACGACATGTCCAGGGGACCTCACACCCTGTTCTGGCCTCCTTGGGCACCTGTGCACACACGATGCACCATGTGTACATTCAGTCACACATAAATAAAAAATAATAAATACACTTAAAATAAAATTTAAGTCATTCCCTCCAAGAAGCTAACAATTTTCCTACTCTTCAGTTTTCACATAATACATTTAATACAGTAAAGGTTAAAGTTCTGTGACTTGAAAAATGCTTCAATGTTAAACTTTTGGAAAGAGCCAATCATACACAATCTCAAAACCATCTAAAGAACATCAAAGGTCTGATAAGATAGCTCAGTGAGTGTGTTGGTTAGTGGTTTGTTTTTTTTTTTTTTTTTTTTTTTTTTTTTGTCATCTTGGCACAGGTTGGAGTCACCTGGGAAGAGGGAACCTTACCTGAGGAGTTGCTGTCATCAGATGGCCTGTAGACAAGTGTGTGGAACAATTTCTTGATTAATCTAGGAGGGCCTAGCTCACTCTAGGCAGTGCCACCCCTGGAAAGGTGGTTCTTAGTGGAAGAGGAGCAAACAGAGCAAACCGCAGAGAGCAGGCCAGTAGGCAGCTCCTCCAAGGCCTCTGCTTCATTCAGCTCCTGCCTCCAGGGTCCTGCCTTGGCTTCCCTCAGTGATAGGCTATAACTTGCATGCTAAAATAAACCCTTTCTTCCCCCAAGTAGCTTTTGACCAGTATTTTATCACAGCAGTAGAAAAGCAAAGAAGGGCAGTAGTTAAAAGCACTTGTGTGTGCAAAGCCTGGCAACCAGAGTCCAACCCCTGCACCCACACAGTAGGACAGAATCAACTCCACAAGTTGTCCTCTGACCTCCACACATGTGCCCCTCTCCACAAATGCTCACATGTCTTTTTCACAAACACACATTTGTGTACATGTTCTCTCTCTAACACACACACACTCTCTCTCTCTCTCTCTCTCTCTCTCTCTCTCTCTCTCTCTCTCATGCACACACAGAGTGAAAAGAAAAAGAAAATCACAGTTTGCCACAACTAGAAGTCTTCAGTGGTACATTGTTTTTTTTCTTTTCTTTTTTCTTTTTCCCCATTTTCCAAAAATCAATGACCTCCACTGCCGGCAAGCAGGAAGAAAGGGGAAAAGGGGGTTGAAACATACCTTCCTCTGGTTCAATCTCCTGAGGTCTCCACGGGGAGTGTGGTCAGAGGCTTCCTGATACCCCCCAGGCCCTATGGGTGCACAGCAGATGCAAGTTTTGCTCTACGATGCTATACTACAAACCCCCAAACTCAAACACTGCAGGATGATTAACATTAACTAATAAATGAGAAGCAGGTGACAGGAAAATCCAGATGGCTTTACTCCTAGTTTAGCGTCGACTCCATATTCCTAAGCTCTCTTGCCAAAGGTGAAGTTCAACCCAGTCTATTTGTCTCATCCCTGAATCCTATCAGACAGCAAAGCAAGGCGATCTGAAAATATTTCAAATACTGCTGAATTGCAAATTAGCTCAAAATGTATCTGGTCACATCAGTTCCTGTCTCCAAGTCACGATCTGGCTAATTCTGTTAGCATGAGAGGCAGAAAAGCATGGACCTGAGTACCAGCCAAATATGGGCTATGGAGCCCAACAGCCTTGGGTTTGAATCANGCTTTCTCTGAGGTCCTTTCTAAGCTGAAAAACCAGCTGCAAACAGTGCAGAGAATAACAGTACAAATCCTGCCAACTGCTTCATCTTGTACTCCTCTCCTCTAGGATTGAGAACTACCAGTACAACAAACCATCAATCCATTCGAGCTCCTAGGGTCTCCTCTGGGCCCACAACATACTACGTACAGCAAGTACTCAATGTACAGCAATGTACTCAAAGTACTTGATGAAGAACTGAAGGGCAGCAGGTACACACACTGATCACATTACTGCCCTCACTTCTCTAAATGGGAAGTGATCACATGGAAAGCACTCAAGTACAGTCTGTATTCACAGGTTCCACATCTGCAGATCCAACCAACCTCAGTCTGAAAATACCAGGAANGAAGTTTCCATCTGGAGCCATGCATGGTGGCACACAGAGGACTGCGAATTAGAGGCCAGCCTAGACTACATAGCAAAGCAAGAATTCCATGTGCACTGAACACACACTCTTTTCTTCTTGTCATTATTCCTGAAACAGTAACGTACAATAGCTACTCACNTAGCATGCCATTGTATGAGGCATTATTAGTATGCCAGAGGTAACTTAAAGCACATGGCAGGTTGTANTTAGGCTATATGCAAATACTACACCATTTTATACCAGAGACTGCACATTAAGATTATGCTATCCCAGGGGGTTACCAGACCCCTGAGGACATGAAGGGACAGCTGTAAAAAAAAAAAAAAGAGAGAGAGAGAGAGAGAGAAACTCCCCTGTGTTTATTTAGCATAANAATTATTTTTGAGACTGCGTTTCCCTCACGTGTCCCAAGCTGGCCTTGAACTTGTTACATCTCTAAGGATGAGAACTGATCCTCCTGCCACTACTCATTAGTGCTAAGATTACAGGTATGATACTACCATGCCCAGTTTATGTGGTGCTGGCAATCAAAGCCTAGGCTGTGAGCATACTAGGCAAGGCCTGTACCAACTAAGCTATACCCGCAGCCCTTATCTAGCCTATTAACTCATTTTTAATTCTCCTTGACAGTGCAATTCAAAGGTACTAGTTAATACAAATACAATGTGTTTGAACTTTAAAAAGGTCTGAAAAACCACAACTTGCTAAGCCAGGTGGTTGAAAGTGCTGCAGAAGGGAAATGAGAAGTCAGCCTGACTTCAAATGAATCTTCTCCACTTCCTCACCTCTTTCCCTCCTCAGGCACTTCGAGTCTGGCCTCTCCCTCCCTATGTCACCTGCCAGGCAGAACCGTCCTGCTGCCAGCTCGTCCTGCTGCCAGCTCCTTGCTGACGTGTGGCACTGTTCTATCTTACAGCACTTTCCCAAGCTCCTGCAGCACTTCTTCTCTTTAAAAAATGTACTTAGCTTATTTTCAGACATGGTCTTACTATGTAATGAGGTGATTTCAAACAGGCAATCCTCCTGCCTCAATCTCTCAAGTGCTGGGTCAGTACATTCCAGGGCACTTCTCCTTTTCATGGTGATTTCTGCCTCTGAATATTCTCCAAAGATGCCAAGTTTCCTTAAGACTTTACTGTGAGCAGCCCTGTTTGTATACCCTATACTCCGAGAAATCACATACAATGCAAACACAGCGTTCACCAACTTCTCCTCCAGCCCTAAACTCTACCCTGGATTCTGGACTCAAGGGTCAGACTTCGCAGTGTCTCACCCACCTGGAGGCCTNCTCCTCCTGTAGCTCTCCCAGCCAGACTGCTGCACTCACGACAGGCCCAGGAGCCAGGATCTCCACACAACAGCCCCAGGTGTCTTGCCCAAGGTCCTCTGGTGGCTTCCCACTGCATTCAGAAACCCCCAACTCCTCAGTATGGACTACAGGCTGGATAGTAACCAGCTGTCACNAGCCTCCTCCACCTGGTCAGGCCCCCTGCACGCTCTGTCTTCAACAACANTGAACAAGTTTTCTGATACACAACAAGCTTTTCCAGCTTCACACATGGGCTCCTTCTGCCTGGTGAACTCTTCTCCCCTCCCCCGTGCCTGGCTGACACTGTCTCATCCAGGATGTCTTAAATAAATGTCACCTCTTTTTGAACCAAATTCTTGGTGTCTTGATTCTTCCTAATCATTTCATTTGGAGCACCAATCATANGTATAATTATATATGCCTGCCTATTTACCATAGTTAATTCCAATTAACATCTGTGACCAAAACAGAGATTATTTCTAATTGGTTCCCTAACAAATAAGTCTGCAAAAAGATACCTGCCCCATCAATGAGTGTGCAACGGCATGTGACTGCATGGCTGCCAGGTGTGCCCACAGAACTGTTATGAATCTGCACTCTGCTTTTCTGTTACCCAGGGCTTTCCTACCCTCATCATCTTTTTTACATTTGCTTTTTATTTTCCACAATAGAGAGGGAAAAAAAACAGATAAGGAAACTAGACAATTAAAAGTAATAACTCCATATCTTAACACTGTGTACGCACACACACCACATATAAAAAAAATCAAACAAACATATTCCTATAAAAATTTAATTGCTATAAAATAAAACTTTTAAATCAGATTAAGATATCACATATTAAGGTAGCTGAAGGAAATAAAGAGTTTTACTGTAAACATGGCAAATTAGCAATAGTTAAAAGTAGCAAATCATTTGTGTAGCAAGATTTCTAACTGAATTGGCTAAATCCCATCATCCANTTCAGATTTGTGTAAGTATGTGGCTTTGAACTCAGGGCCTTCCACATACCAGACAAATGCACGATATCGCTAGCCCATTTTTCAACATTTTTGATTAGGATAACTAGTATTTTGCATCTTATGTAGGATTTAATTATTTGGGTTTATCGAAATCAATAAAAATGAAATGTGGAAAGCACCATGCCCATGAGTAGCCATGTTTTTTTGTCTGAAGTCCACCCATACCCATGACCTCACTCATCAGGTCTACTGCAGCGGTTAGCTGGGTAATCACAAGCAAACCGCCCCCAGCAATGTGGAAAACGTGGGCAGCTGCTGTCACTAGCGATGGCCACAACTTTTACTTAACAGGGAACGGACAACAAACTACACATCCTTCAGTTTGAAGGCTAAGCAAAAATCACATGATAAAAGATGACAGATTCTCTGTGTAATTTCTACCCTACTGAACACAAAAACATTTTTTGGAGAGCACATGCAGGTCCAGTTCCTGGACACTGAGGCAGGAGGATTCTAAGTTCAAGGCTGTTCAAACTTAGAAACAATTCAAGTACCATGTGTGGTGACTTACACCTGTAATCCAACACTGGGGAGACTGAGGTAGGAAGAGAGCTGTGAATCTGAGGCCAACCTGGGCTACATAGCGAGCTCTAATCGAGTCTGCACTACAGTCGAAGACCCTGTCTCAAAAGGAAATGTAGTGAGATTCTATCTCAAAGTAGAATAAAAAGCTAGCTCTTGGGAGCCAGGCACAGTAGCTGAGGGAGGTTTACAAGTTCTAGGCCACGCTAAGCCAGAGTCAGACCCTCTCTCAAANAGCCAAACAAACAAAAAAAGCACTGGGCATGTAGTTAGGGGTAGAGCACTTTGTCCACTGTGCTCATCACTTAGGTTCAAGCCTTAGTACCATGATAGATAGAGGATGGATGGATGGATGGATGGATGGATAGACAGACAGACAGATAGATATAGATAGAAGTGGTAGGTAGGTAGCTAGCTAGCTAAGTAGACAGACAGACAGACAGACAGACAGGGCTGGAGAGACAGCTCAGCAATCAGGAGCATTGGCTGCTCTTCTGGAAGACCCAGGTTTGATTCCCATCAACACAAGTTGGCTCACAACCATCTGCAACTCCAGTTTTAGGAGATCCAATACCCTTTTCTGGCCTCCAAGGGCATCAGGCAAGCATGTGCTACAACNACATACATGCAAGTAAACCCCCCATATGAATGAATGAATAAATATCGGGTGTGGTGGTGCATGTCTATATTCCCATCACTTGAGATGTAGAGTCAGGAGGATTAGTTCAAGAACATTGCTGGCTACATAGTTCAAGGTCAGCCTGAGCTATACTAGGCCCTATCTGAAAACAAACAGAGTAGGGAGGTAGGGATGGAAGGAATTCACAGAAGAAAAATTGTAGTTACTTGGGGCTGGAAGGATAGCTTAGTGGTTAAAAGCACTCACTGCTCTCCTAGGTTCAATTCCCAGCACTCACATGGCAACTAATAACCATGCAGAACTTGTATCCCAGGAGGATCTCTATTTTGGCCTCCATGTACACTGCATGTAAGTGGACACAAACATACATGCAGGCAAGACATTTATACACATTTTTTTAAAAAAGTTATTCAAAGACTAGAAAACAGTACCCCAGGGTGTTAAAAAACAAAAGTCTCCTACTCTACTTATTCATTTCAGCTCTTTTTCTTCTTAAAAAAAGAAATGCGCTAACTAAATATAATTACAAACTAAATATAATTGCTCTGGTTCAAAGAACCCAAAGGCCTTTGGGGATGTAAAGACAGGATGAGTTTTGTTTATTAATACTGTTGGGTTTTTTTGTTTGTTTGTTTGTTTGTTTTTGTTTGTTTGTTTGTTTGAGAAGGTTTTTTTTCATAGCCCTGCCTGTCCTGGAACTCACTCTGTAGACCAGGGTGGCCTTGAACTCAGAGATCCATCTGCCTCTCTGCCTTCTAAGTACTGGGACTAAAGGTATGTGCCACCACAGCCCAGCTATTAATATTGTTTTTAAATGCTACAATCAATAGCTGTTTTCTTTTCCTTTAGGGAGAACAAATGTGAAATCTGTTTTTCTTTATCAANACAAAGTAGAAATTCTCAATTAAAGTAATTGGGTTTTTTTTTTAGTTATTTTTGTACAAAATGCTAAATTTATTTCACAAAAAGCAACATAAAACTATTTTTAACACACAGTACTAAAAAAATAAGGATGTAAGGAAATTTTTTTTTAGCCTTGGAAATGAAGGCTAATTACCCTCTGTAACCTGGGAACTCACGGGACCTCTGCCAAGTCATGGGCAGGGAAATGGCAGAGCAGGAAAGGGTACATTCTGTGTGTGTGGACGGGCCATAGAGAGGGGACAGAGACAAAGGGGAAGAGAGAGAGAAAGCATTCAGTGGGATGACAAGCAGGCCACCTGCACCTGTGCCGAAGACGACCTCAGCACACTTCCAGCAGGGCACAGGGATTTGAGCCCTTCTCCCTATACAGCTAAAGCTTTCAGGAACATGGTTTCCAAACTACATAACTCTGGCTAGAAACTCCATTGTGAAAATGGGATCACGGTATGTCAGCCCATCAAATATCTATACAATGCTTTATTATTTGTCTTTTCTTTTTTTTTCTTTTCAATACTGGTTGAGTATCTAAAAAATCTGAAACCCTCCAAAACATAAACTTTTGAAGCACTGACATGATGCCACAAGTAGAAAATTCCATGCTTGGCATCATGTGACAAGCCTCAGTCAAAACACAGGCACACTTAAAAAACTATATAGTTACCTTCAGCCTATGCACACAAAGTGCATATGAAGTATAGGTGACGTTCATGTGTAGGCTTGGGTTCCATCCCTTACTATATGTATGCAAATATTTGAAAAGATGGAAAATCTGAAACCCAAAATGTGTCTGATCCCAAGAATTTCAGACAAGGGATATTCAACCTGAATTACATTTGGTTCTTTGGGACTGAAGAATTTATTTTTAAAACCATTTACAAATATGTACCCAATGGCAGTTCACAATGCCTATAACTTGAGTTTCAGGGGATCCAATGCCCTCTTCTGATATCTGTGGGCACCTATGTGTATGTTGTATATACAATTTGTACATAAACTCACACAGGCACACATAAATATTTTATGTGAAAATCAAGCAAAGTGCTATTAAAAGGCAGCAAGAGCCAATGTACCAAAGAGCACTTCAGTTCCCCTGGATATGTTATCCTCTTGGAAATTACATTGTGTACCAAGAATGTAAGTCAGACATTCTCCTTCATTCAGAATTCAGGACTGTTATACTAGCAATCAAGTTCAGAAGAGTAAAACCAATCAAAGTTTACATTACTTCTTTTGACAGCTACTTATGTGCACATGGCATACAAGGAATATTAATAGCTAATATTAATAATATTGCTAAAAACGCCAGNCATCATGCTAATGTGTTATATGGATCATCCCATGTAANCCTCACAACAGATAATAGATCCCATAGTCATCTGTATTTTANAGTCACTGAAACCAACTGAGAGTGGCTGAGGGACTTGTCTCAGCTCACACTTAGACTGACAGACAGGGAAGACTCTGGCTGATCAGCCATCTTGCTCTATTTTTAGCCAACCAGCCAGAAAACACCTCAAAAAGTAAGGATCACATTAAAGCCTATGTAAAAATGTTTCATTCTCTGAAAGTGGTTAACTTTTTAACTAGTATGGGAAAGAAAATCATAACCAAGTACACAGGGCTGATTACTTGGACCACAAAGCAAAATAAAACAACAGAGAAATTCTACCCAAGGGATCTATGTCCATCACAGACACAATAAGGATGAGAGAGTTCACCCACTGCNCTGATTTTAAAATCTTGAATTGGGCATGGTGCAATAAGCCTGTACTCCCTGCACTCAGGAGTCTGAGCAAGAGGATCACAGGGCACCCCAAACAAATGAACCAAAACTTGGATGNAGTTTCCCAAAANAAGAGCAATTAAATGTGAAAGATTAACTACCGTCACTACGACATAGCACCAACTTTAGCCAAGTCCACTAAAGTCCAGTTCTCAAAACTATTTCCTTGATCTCTATCAGCCCACTCTAATACAGCTCTGCTCCTGTGGCTGTAACAAATTCTTTTGAAAAGCAGTATGTTGTAAAAAAGATAGGCTTATAATATAGACAGAGATAAAAGGTACTACTGGCCAGAACTAAGAATGAAGTATGTTCAAACAAGGAAATAAAAGTGACTATAGATATACAGAAATACAATTTTTAAAATTAGGTCATTTCAGATCCATACATAAATTTGTAACAAGCAGCAATCTGGGATGCTCACACACACACAGTGTAGGCACATGATGTCTCTATGTGAGAAGCATGTCAGAGGTCTGTGAAAATAGCCCATCCTGATATTCTTCTCTCCAAACAAAAGCAAATCTGGGAAACAGATACAAGACAGGCAGTAAGTAATCTTCAGTGAGCTGCCACAGTGCGCTTTAAGGAAGGGAAGTAAGTCTCAAGCTGAGTCTGCTCAAAGTAGGCAAGCTTACTATCAATGTCAGGTGAGAGTACTTCTATCCTAGTTGTAAGTTAGTTAACAAAGAAAAAGGAATAAACAGGAACATTATGAACACTCAGAGTACCAAAAAGGACATGTGAATATCACTGCAATGCGAAACATTAACAAAACCTTCCACATACTCAAAGCAATGCACTTGAACTCAATAGAGGCATGCTGGTTATTTGGGGAAAAGAGAATCCAAAAAGGCTGGACATAAGAGGAAAGACAACTGTTCCAGGGACATAATGCTTGAATGCTTGCAGATGGGTTCAGTGGCAGGGCAAGGAGTGATGGGCCAGGGGTGAACAGACAGGACTCCCAGTTTGTAGTCCGCTATCATTTACTAGGTCTGGGAACCAAAGTATCAAGGAACCTGTGCCCAGGCCTCATTCTTTTTCCATCTATGAGCTGAGAACAAAAGCAAGTAACTTGTCATTGTTTGCTGCTGAGGAATCAGAGGATAATATATGTAACAGTGATTTGAAAAATACCATGCAATTGTCCCAAACATTAAGGTACTAAACAGAGATTATAGTTATCAGCACTATTAACTCTCTAGAAAAATAACAGACACCCTCAACTTGTTTAAGCTGCAGCCTATTTGTAAAGGGAGAATGGGAACAGTCCATCCAGGAAGTGCTTGGGCTGTTGTTTTCTTTAAAGTGTGCTCATAAACTTTTGTCCTGGATTAGGTCCACACACGAAGTAGAATTCTCAAACTAAAGCCCAATTGTAACTAAACTAGTCATAATGAGACTACTTGGTTGCTCCATTGCTATCCTATTTAATAAACACATTAGCAGCAGCACCAATTACTTCCCAGTAACTTTGTTTTCCGTCAGAGGTGATACTGAAGNCACTGTGCTACCCTTTAAAGTGTCAAGAGCCCAGGCATGCCCCTGAGGTCTCTGGCTCTCTTCCCTTGACTCTGTCCAGAGTCACCAATAGAACCCTTGAACTCTCCACGCAGCCTAAGCTGGTTTCCAATCCAAGATCCTCCTGCTTCAGACTGGCCTCAATCACCTTTTAAAGCAAACCCAAATTTGTGTTAACGAATCAACAAAAGACTCAAATAGTATTCTATTTTCAATATGGGCTGCAGTGCAAACAAAAAAACTACCATTCAAAACCGAAGTTCTTAGTTTTACTTAGTTGACACTCAGCTCCTTTTTACAGACCACTCATGAAGTAAAATAGTTACTCTGCTATAGGTAGCAGGAGAATCTGTCTCCACCAATAACCGTATCAGCTTAGAGAAGTGAAGCTATCATGAAGCACAAACTGTACCATCTGAGCCAAGAAAACTCAAGTCGCACTAAAGAGACAATGAATGATTAACAAGAATAGTTTTGATTTCAAGAGCTGCAAAGGCAGACTGGCCATTACAGGAAGCTGTACTAATGCTGACAAAGTTAAACTGTTTACAGAAACTAGGAAGCTGTCCCCTGTTCCTCCCGCTGTCACACACCCTGTCCTGTCCTCTGTGGCCAGTCTTGCTTACACTGCTTAACTGTTAACTGTAAATTGAACTAAGAGACTAGTAGGCGGTGACTCCCGGGCATTTTGCTAGTCTGACTGTGTTGCCAGCTGTATCATATCCAGCCAGTCCTCCACCCAGCCAACCTCACCTAGGCAGTCATCCACATTCCCAAATGCCCTAGCCACTGTCATCTTACAAGTTTTTCAAAAGACAAGATGTATCACGAGTAGAGTGGTAGGCAACCATGAACTGACAGCCAAGGTAAAGTGTAAGCAGCTAAAGGAGACCACTTCTTCCAACGGATCACCCTCGACATGCTAGCTTACACCTGGACAGGCACCTGATATTTGGACAAGATGATGCTGAGATGTTTCTTTTCCATGTAAGCTACTTATTTAACCCACAATGGAAACTAACCAGAAAAAGAAATGTTTGACGTAAGAATTTTGAGAAAAATCATATTAGCACCCAAAATCACATCGCTACCCTGACCCCTTGTCTGAAAAATCAAGAGGCGCTCACTTGTTTCAAATAAAATGTAAGATATGAAAGCGTCTCTAAAAATGTCAGTAATTTTTCTCATTTCAATTTTCAGTAAGAAATCAAATATTATCAACCACTGGTTGAAATTAAAAACTTTTAAAAGCANTTATTTAATTATTCATTGAGGAGAGGAATGCATGTCACAGTTCAGGTGTAGAGGGTCACAATCATCCCTAACTCCGGTTCTAGGAAATCCAATATCCTCTTCTGACCTCCACAGGCACTAAGCATATATGCAGGCAAAACACACATAAAATGTTTTAAAAAAATTTAATTAAAAAAACATTTAAAATCTGATTATACCATTAGCTCCAAATGAAGGAAAAACCCTGGCAGAAGAATTATATAAAGAGAGCTAGGGAAGTGGAAAATCAGGACACATGGGAATTTAGAGGTTATAGGGTATGTCCAGCTGCCTATCAATTATATCGCTGAATCCATGGGTAAGCTAGCTAGAGCCTTTCCCCACAACAAGAGGGATGTTCTAAAGGCAGAGGAAACTAGCAGGGCTATCTGAGTAAACTCAGGCTGTTCCAACAAGGTTCCTTCTGGAGTCTAAGAGGAACACTGAACAATGCAAAAAGAAAGAAGGGGCCAAGTGCATCAGAAGTCACAGAAGAGAAAAGACAGTACCTGGGATCTGCTATATGTGGGTAAGGCGCTGACAGTGACTCTGGGGAAGAGTTTAAATAAGCAATGTGCTTTNTTAGTGCCAAACACCACAGCCTATTCAAAAATACAATGATCAAGTACCTACCATGGGCCAGATACTACTGACAGTGCTGAAAATACACTCAGGATAGAGAAATCCTTGCCTCTAGTTTACTAGTAGATCTCACTTTATTCTCTTTTCTTGTGCCTCTACTTTTAATCAGAAAAAAAAAGTATTTCTGGAACACGCCTTTCCCTGTCATTGATAGCATTCTTCTACTGAAACATTAGCTGGCTCAAGTCAAGAATACACAGGTCTTCATCCTGTTGGTCTTGATTAAATAAAATATATACATGCATCTTTCTTAACAATGACACAAACCCTGATATGAGAATAAGATGTCAAAGTACAGACTCAAAAACTGTCAGTGGCATCCTAGACAGGCCTAGGACAAACGGAGAAGTTTCCTTCCCACAGGGAACTTTCAGATACACTGTTGTTCATTTATGCATTCAGAGTGTACTGAGTGCTTACTGTATAGTGGCCTGTTTTTTCCCTGGCCTTGGGAAAACACAGGAAAGTGTGTCTATTGAGAAAATAAACTAAGAAGGATAATAAGCTGCCCTTAAACAGGAGGGTGGTAGAAGGGAGCAATGAGAAGGGATATGTGGAGCTAGAGCAAGTCTACAGAAAACACAATGCCAACAGGGACCAAAGGTCAAAGCTAACCAGAAATCTGGTGACTCCATGAATACCATTTATCAAGTTAAATTCAGGTGCTCAATACAAGAATTTGAAACAATGCATACATGAAAGAACTGTACTAGCCAGCATATAATATGATATACTAAGGACATAAGATATGGGTTTTGTAAAAAGATATCATAAACCTTTCCTGTAACTTTTCTAGAACAGTCTAGACTGTTACTGACCACAGACTGTACCAAGGAAGAGCGGTGGCTATACATCCTTGTCTAGCCACACCCATGGAGATCACTTGAACGTTAGTGACATCATCAAACAATTTCCTAAGCAGTTTTACTTTGAACTGTCACTTTAATTATATTACAGGGAAGCACTTCAGATCTGAACTATGTCTAAACTGTACACTGGCTATATTGCTATCACTGATGGACCCTTTCTGGAATTTGGTGAATAGAACCAAATACAATCAAAGTGCTCACAATTAAATCATAAAACATTAGGTTAAAAATTCTGTCTCAATTCTTGGTTTTGCATCTTTGNTTTTTAAGTTAGGGCTTTGCTGTGTCACCCAGGCTGGTCTGGAACTTGTGATTCTTCTACTTGTTTACAAGGAGCTAAGGGTATGATAGTTATGAGCCCCCAAGCCCCACTCATGTTGCATCTTTAACTTTGGATCCTTCTTTCCTACCCTTCGGAGTGCATAAAAGCTTGGAAGTATTTTATAATCTGTTTTAAGATAAAGGAGTAAAAACAAATGAAATGATTTCCCATATGAAACAAGAGCACAAAAATAGTATTTTGTTTCTTATAAAATATTTTATAGAGTATTTACTGCTAAAGTTAGTCTCTCAGCTGGACATTGGGACTCATACCTGCAATCCTAGCATTTAGGAGACAGAGAAATGAGGGTCACTGTAAGTTTAAGGCCAGCCTGGTCTACAAAGCAAGGAGGGAAAAAAAAGGCTCTAATCTCTCTATATCAAACTCATCTCTGTCATAAAATAAGTGCCTCAAAGGCTAACTGGCACATATGAACCACCACACTCACTCACTGGATTCTTATTCTAAAGACAGAAAGGACATCAGAAAGTCATTATGACCTTACTTTATAAACAGTGAAATAGCTTCATTAAATCTATAGAGTTGACCTTGTTTTTTAATCTCGGTTAGTAAAAAGCACACACAGAAAACCAAGTATCTGAGGCTAAGTTTCTGAACTAATAGATTACATTGTGGAAGTCTGTGAGAGTGTGCTAAACCAGACATTACAAAAAGTCATTTAATAAAAGTGTCCTTCAGAGCTAGGGTGGCTCGGCAGGTAAAGGCACTTGCCACCAAGCCTCAGGACGTGAGTTTTATGCTCATAACCCACACACTAGAGAAGAACCAACTCCCACAGGTTGTCCTTTGACATCCAAGAGAATGCAGATGTGCCCCCTACATAAATAAAAACACAAAAACAAACAAAACTAAAGAAATAAAATATCTTAGAGAAGTGAATGTCTCACCAGCTGGAATTCCCGGCGCCGGTCGTAGGCGTTCTGTATACCACTGTCGTCCCACAAGGCTTTTATAGCAGGAAGATACTGCAAAAATACTCGAGTTTCCACCATCCCCTGGGCAGCCATGGGAGCCCGGGTATCAAATGCCATCAGCTTGTCTCCATGGAGCTGGTTTTTGTTATCTCCCCAGGGAATATGCAGCTTCTCTCGGGCATCTACCAGTACCCTCATACCTTTGTTGAAAAAGAAAAAAAAGTGTGAGGAACAGTCATTAAGATACCATCCGAATCTCTCACCCCAGTGTCATTCAGTATTGGTTCCTTAATTTTTTTTTTAGCTATTACAGAACCCCTACTTCCAAAATGGAGACGAGAATCAAAGCAGAGTCATTATTTCTCAGAGGTTTAAAAAACGANTGNTCACTGTCTTAAAATTAGAAGCCTTGGAAAGTAAGTATCAGTAACAAAAAAATCCCTTTTTGGGAAGGATTTTAATACACTGCAATTCATAAAATCATTTCTGGAGTGGAAGGCGGTCAAAACCAGAGACAGAAAAAAGAAATAATGCTGCCCAGCCTGAAGTCCAAACTGAAGATAGCCTGGCACATGCGAAGAACCATTTACTGTGTTCAGAGTCCTTCAGCGCCTACCAACACTGGGTAGGACACACTTCGACTCAAAGCTTCCCAAGCCCATGCTTCAAATCAGTACAGTCACCTGTTAGCTTCACAGTTACCTAAAAGGAGGACCAACTGTAAAATGATACACAGAGCTTCAGCTTACACAGATCAGTTCAAACTCAATACCATCATCACTAAACTGTTACTCTGCCTTGGTGTATTAGGAAGTCATTTCTTTGGATACGTGAAAAAANTGTTTGCTTTCAGTTTTCTGACCATACCAACTCAAGAAAATAAGCCGCCTAGTTAGACTTGATCACACAATAATGCTCAAAGTAATTCTTAGGCCCAGTGTATATCAAAAACCAGGTGTTTACCTTCAGTGAATACTTGAGTCTATTCATTAACGTAATTCTTTAAGTTCAACTGCATCAGGATACAAAGGTACCTACAATTATGGGCTAGCAAGGTACAGTTTACAGCCTTAGAAGAGACCTTAATTAGTTTTGTGCTAAACATTAAGGCAGACTAAATACAACCATCTTTTACAGTTGAACTGCAGCGGTAGAAGGCTAAGAGCCACGGACTGTGAGTTCTTGGCCTAGCCTTCTCCTTCACTGCCTTACAATGCCCCCCTCTCTAGTTTTTCCCCATTTGAAATCCTGAAAGGGGAGGAGGGGAGACATGAAGGGGCTTGCTTTATGTACTTCCTGAACAACAACAAAAACCCACTTTAAAAAAAAAGCCACATAACAACCTGAAAGACCTACAATCTTAAAGTTTACTTCCAAGTCCCAGATAAAACAGGGTGACTCCTTAATCACTCAAAACATTGGACACTGTGCCTCAATTTTGACAATGTCTTTTATGTAGAAGATATTTGACACTAAAAAGTATGAAAGATGACATTTTAAATGACAAAATAAAAGCCACATCCACGACTTCTTTGAATGCTAAGGAAAAAAAGACTTCNCGTGTTTTTCACTGAGGAACAATATTTTAATTTTAAAATACTGTCAGAATTTGTAAAGTCCCTGATTCAACCCAACACATTCTCACTACCACTAACTTCTCCTATGACTTTTAAGCCAAAGAGTAGTTAAACATACATTCATTTAAGTATTAGAAATGCCAGTTTTTTCTCCTGTCCCGAGTTATTAAAAAAAAGAAAGAAAGTGTGCAACATGTTGAACTGTGATTACAAACATCCTGTAGCACGGAGGCGATAAAACCACTGGCGCTGGTATTTTTTTTAAAATAGGCTTTCCTGATGCTAGTGCAGTAGACGCGATACCCTTGAGTTTCATACTCTTGCCCCCAAAGGCCCCAGAGGCTGTCACTCTATGCCCTTGACAAGAGTCTCAGGGCAAAAAAGAA
>LZPO01055073.1:440858-462843 GCA_001675575.1 Neotoma lepida
TGTGTTCTAGGGATTGAACTCAGGTCCTCATGCCTGCATGGCAGGTACTTTACCTATGGTGCTGTTCCAAATATAGGACACTTGTATCACTTTGGTATCTCCCCCTTTCCCCCTTGCCATTCCATCACAGACCAGCCCCTCCAAACTGCAGCAGCATTGTGGTCTGGTGTTCAGCGAACTCCTTGTTGCCACCTTCCAATCATGCTGATTCTTGCTTCTGTATCCTTTCTTGTTTTCTTCTGGTATTTTTGTTTGCCTGCATCGTGGTTGACTCCCCATTTTCCTTTAAGTCCTCTTCTCTGCATTGCCTCCATGATCACAGTTGTCTTCCACTCAGACTAGAGAGAAGGTCTTTCCAAAGCCCTGTATTGTGTGGTCTGGTTTCCGACATGTCTGTATTGTGTTTTAAACCGGTTTTATGTAATTATTCTTTTTCTCCATGAAACTGTAAGCTCCTCAAGACAGAAATGGGATCATAGTCTGCTTTGAATGCCAGACTTTTCATCACAATGCATGGCATACCATATAATTGTTGTTTAAACAGGTTAATGGCGTCAGTTTCTTTTCCAGGACATTACCTAAACCTTTACTATCAAATTACATATTGGAACATTTTGATCGCAAGGAACAGGGACTCAGCTATGTGGGAGATTCATAAAGACACTCTTGCCCTCGGGAAGGCTCTGTCCCAGCCTTGTCCCAACGGACTTCTCACCAGCCTCACAGCCCCTCTGTTGCTCTCTGCCTGTACAGTTCATTGGTTCTCTGTGCTTGTCGGCTTCCTCTGCTTGTCTTTCATTTCTACCTCCTGAACTCAGCTTGCAGTTCACCTCAGATCCTTCTTGTCTCCATTTGATCTGACTCTGGTTGACATTTGCAAAGGTAATAATCTGGTAAGCTCAACTTAAGCTTTGTGAAAGCACACCACAGGCTGGGGTGTGGCCCCTGGCACAACTTGCAGGCTGCTCTGGTCTAATGAGCTAAGGAAGGTACTCTAAAATGTGCTTGCTTGAGAGGGAAGCCTGACAGAGGAAGAAATGGCGGGGACAGTAGTAGGTTTTCTCAGACCTCTCCTATTCTAGAACTGGGCACAATTCCTTGCATTTTTACCCTTCTTTATTCCTGAACAATTTAAGTTCCCAATCCATCATCCCAGGAAGTCACTTCTATTTTCTCTACTCAGAAATGATAGAATTGAGGAGTGCCGGTGCTCAAAGGGACCTTGGGCTTTGTTTGCTTCTGTGTGTTCTGCCTAACACTCACCCCAGAAGATGTTCCATGAAGAAAAGTCAAGATATTCCAGCTCCTTCCTGGGATCCCAGCTCACATAAGGAATACACTTCTTGGAGGTCTGGTTTGATTGACAGGAGCTCTGGTCCTCTGCACCAGCCGACCCCTGGAGAGCTCAGATCTTCTCTATTGAAGGTTATGATGCAGAGGCTTCTGAAAGGGCTCCAAAGGCAACCAACCATGAGCCGTTTGACATTGTCTGCAAACTTGAGTCAGTGTTATGTGAATGTGTATGTGAGCATGTCTTCCAAGAGTGTCTATCACTTTCAACAGATTCTTACAAATTAATATGGCCTGGAAGAAAAAAAATAATGGATAAAGACTTATATGCTAAAGGCAGTTGACTGAGCCCCACTAGGGCAAATCCCTTTATTCTCTTCCAACTCAAACTTGTTACACGCTACACTGGATGTCCATCCTGCTGGTGTAGACAGGAAAAAGTGGTTGAAATGACCAAGCTGAAAAGGTCTTGATGACTAACTAGGGGCTTCATCCTTTCATTTTTCTAGATATGTGTCAATATAAGCCTATCAATTGGTGACAGTCTCCCCAGACAGGGTGACCATGGGGGAGGCTATGAATGTATGGAGTGAGTGGATACTCTGGAGGCCTCTATTCAGCTTCATCTGCTCAATTTTTAGGTTCATTTGAAAGTACTCTTAAGGGTCTATTGAGGACAAACAAATGCAAACAGCAGGAATGAGAAGTAAAATATAATTTTCCCAAGAATACACAGCTAAAGAGTGTATGCAGCTTTTGCCTTCCTTACTCTTCCCCGCTTGTGACCAACATCTTACCAATTATTTATTGGGTCAATAAATAAAAGTCCACATCTGATTTTTTTTCCTTAAATGCTTATTTAAGAACAATCACAGCATTACTCATTTATCTATGAAAAGCTCGACGGACACTTATATTGGATATCATGAACCTGTTTAAAATGTTTATTTCTCCCGTAAAGAAATTGTTAGCGCTAAACTTATCCAAAGACGTCCAACTCTTGCGCAGGCTAGCCCGGGAAAGCCCCGTTTCCGCTGTGCTTTGTTGATCAGTGCTTCGTCTCACTTCTGTACAAACTCCTCCTAGGTTAGCACGGCTCCCACACCTTGGAACAGATGCTTTGGTGTCAGCATCCCTGATCCGCCCTTCCTACCTGATGCTTTGTCCAGGTGGAGCGGGACGCCGCCCCCTGGTGGCGAGTGGGAGCCCGCGCAGTGCATGCTAATGAGCGCGTGGCTCTGCTCGCTGATTGGTTGGCGCGAATTCCAGCTGCTTTGCATGTCGGCGGGTGCGAGGGAGAGTCGAGGGGCGGCGGGCGGCATCCTGGGCTCTGCGTGCTCCGCTCTCTGCGCCTCCCGGTCCACGCCCAGGCTGGGGCGGACCAGGCTGGCTTGTGAACTTGGGGCTTTCCCCTCTTAGCTCCCATTCGTGCTGTGGTCGTGAATTCATCCAGGGTCCAGAATGACGATCCGACACCAAGGCCAACAGTACAGGCCGAGGATGGCTTTTCTCCAAAAGGTACCCCGGGTGTCCCCACTTGGACCCTGGCAAGTGGGCGGGGACCCAGTATGTGGAGTGTCCAAGGGAAGATTGGGTAGGGGCCGAGGGCGTCCCTCTAGGTCGGTCCACGCTGCTCAATTTTACTAAATGACTTCTTTGCTATATGTGTTGCATTTAAAAACTATAATGATTTTCGCATAAACTGTTTGTAGTAGAGAATTTGAAGGCAGCTGTGATGGTCGGCCAGAGGCCGAAAACAACCTGTTACTCACAGAGGAGGATGCTTGAGGCTGCGCGGGGATTTGAGACAGCTGATATTGTTCCAAGCTGTCAGCTATTAAATGAACATTTTGAGCATTTTTTCCCAATACCAAACGGCAGGACTCTTCCCCCCTCCCCGGCCCCGTGTGTGTGTGTGTGTGTGTGTGTGTGTGTGTGTAAAAGACCAGGAAAATATTGTGATCTGAGGAACTGAGAGCCCCCACCTTTGAGGATGGCAATCTGTGTATTTTCTGTACAGTCTGAATCTTTTCCTTTCGATAGCAAATGGCCAGCACAAGGTGTCCATCCACGATGGACATGTGGGAGGTGGAATGCACCTATGGGGTGATGTGTCTGGAGACAAAGTGGTTCATTTTGTTCTGGGCTTTTGAGTTAGAAAGCGTGGGAAGAGACATGCACAGGATTAAGTCTGAGGTCACTTGTCTGTCCTACCTCTGGCTCATGCCACTTTTCACGGTGTAGTGTTCATTTTAGGATTATCCTGTTGAATAGAATTAGCCCGATGCTTTGTGACAAGCTGGGTCCTGCCTTGAGCCCCTGGGACTTAGCAACGGGATGCAGTTGGTGGTTGTGCTAATCTACAAGATGGTAAAAGCCGGACAGTCCTGGGCACATAAGGATGTTCATCATACCCAGTCATCTCTGAGAAGCCAGGTAGAAGAGGTGTGAGGGTCATGCCGAGAACAGAAGAGAATATTGTCTCACTCAGAAGAGTAAACAGTCAGCTCCCAGTTCTTAAAAAGACAAGAAACTGCCCAAGTCTGGTGTTCGAAAGTAAAACATCATCTTCAGATTGTATCCCAGGACTGTCTTCTCCCATGCAGGACGGCCCTGGCTTGGAGGCTTCCAGTACCTGTCTGCAGTGCTCATGTGCTTATCAAATCCCAAGCATCCTTTCCCTTGGCTTTCTGAGTGGTGTCTTGCTCTCCAGCCTCCTTCCCGCCAATCCCAGCATATCTTACCCCCACCCACCCTTCCTCACCCCCTCTCCAGGCTCCTCACCTCCTTCCCACCTTCCTCACCTTTACCTCAGGCGCCCTTCCCCCTATTTCATCTCCCCTTTACCCATCCTATCCCCACCCAAGCCTGTTCTTCCACACAGCCTCTGTTCTCACCCTGCTTCATGTACCTTGTTGCCTTTCCCCTCCTCCGTGACATCCGTCATACACATTGGTTTTCTTTTGCAAACTGAGTGACCTCTTTCACATGATCCTCTCCTCCCTACCGGCTTCCAAGGCTCAAGGGATACTGTTGACCCCTTGCAGCCTGGCTGCTCAGGGTCCTGATTCCACTATCTCCCTGTCTCTACCTCTCACCCACCTCCCACTCCTGCCCTCCCAGAATAAGAGCAAAGCAGCCCAGGCACTGGGAACTGCCACTCATGAATGTTCTCGTTTCTGTAGGAACCCCATACCTTTCCAGGCATCCATGGGAACATCCCTTTCCCCCTCTGCCAAACTCCCACTGCTCTGTGAAGCAGGCTCTTCTGACTCCATCGGGAGAGTAACTTCTCTCTTTGGGTCTACAGACTCTTGCCAGTCATACAACAACAAATGGAACATGGAAACAATACAGGAGTGGCCCTGTCTGCGTAGGTGTGATACCTGTGGTGTAGGACCAGTGAGGGGTTGTGAGTAGGCTTATGTGCTTGGGGGACACAGAGCTGAGAAACAAAGGATAAATGGGAGAGCCTAGGCAGGGAGGGAGAGATAGATAGATAGATAGATAGATAGATAGATAGATAGATAGATAGATAGATTAGATAGATAGATAGATACAGACAGACAGACAGACAGACAGACAGAGATAGAGAGAGAGAGAGACAGAGAGAGAGATTGCAGGTACAGAGAACATGTCCCCAAGGTGCCGAGGCACAAAGACACAGGAAATCTGAGTTTGAGGATATGTTGTTCTGTAGTGGACATATTCTAAAGCACAGGAGAGGGCAGAAAGGTAGAAGGAGGCAGAGGGGACAATAATGAGCCCTTAGAATGCTTTGAAGGCAGTTTGAGCCCCTTTCCACCCCAAGGAACCATTGCAAAGCTGGGAACAGACAAGTGACATGGCCAATTGTAAATTAAGATGACCACTGAGGTGAGCCAGATGAGTAATGCAGCATCTTCATTTCCCCTGAGGTAAGTGAGCCGACTTAAGGGTCTCCATACCCCCTCCTAACTCCAGACATCCTGGAAATGGGGGCAGTTCCCAAAGGCAGGGAGAATGATGCTGTTCAGAGGGACCTTTCCTCCTGTGAGCCAAAGGGTTTCTATCACACGTCTCCACCTCAAGCTCAATGCAGTGTCTGATAATGCCCTTTAGCCCAGTTGCTGCTCATCTGGGATAACAGGGCTTGTTCAAGATGTGTTGAGGCCTGGGTATGTGGCTCAGCTAGTAGCATGTTTGTTTAGTATGTATGAAGCCCTGGTTCACTCCTCAGCACCACATACACTAGTTAGAGTGGTACATGCTTGTAATCCCAGTACTTGGAAGGTGGAGGCAGGAGAGTCAGACTCAAAGCCAGCCTTGGCTGCTGTCTTAGTTAGGGTTACTATTGTGATAAAACACCATGGCCAAAAGCAGCTAGGAGAGGTAAGGGTTTGTTTTATATTATACTTCCAGGTAGCAGTTCATCACTGAGGGAAGTCAGGGCAGAAACCTGGAGGTAAGAACTGAAGAAGAGGCCATAGAGGAGCACTGCTTACTGGATTGCTCCCCAGTGCTTTCTCAGCCTGATGTCTTATAGCAGCAGGACCACCAGCTCAGGGGTGGCACTGCCTACAGTAAGCTGAGCCTTCCCACATTAATCCTACAGACTCACCTACAGGCCAATCCTATTGAGACATTTTCTTTATTAAGATTTCTTCTTCCAAAATGACCCTAGCTTGTGTCAGGCTGACATAAAAACTAGCCATCACAGCTATGTAGTGAGTGTGAGACCTTGGCTCAAAAAGACAAATGTGACAGAAAAATGGAGACCTACCTGCCAGGCCTTTCCTGTGGGATTAGCTGATAACATGCGGTGAACTGAAGAGCAGAGATGAATAGTTCTGGCTCCATGGACCCTTACTTTGGTTCTGGTCCATATACCTCATTGATACCATAGTCACTGTCCTGGCCGTTTTCACTTACCAGTGTCCTGGGGATTCCTTGATGCCAAGGAAAAGGAGCTCTCTGCTAGATGACTTGACTTTTCTGTGTGGCTTCTGGCATCTCACTTCTGCTTAGGCCAGGACTGAGAAGCAGAGGTATTCAGGGGACTGAGGCAGAGGAAGGTATCACTCTCTCATACCATCCTTTTTATTTGGTATACAAAATGAAGCAGTGCTAGGTACCAGGTACACCACAGAGCTTTGAGTCCAGTAACAAAGTCATATTGGATAAACAAGGAGACACGTGTACATGGTTGTGGCAGCCATTGCTGGAGAATGCACCAGTGCAGGAGAAGCAAGCTGCATTTGGGATTGAGGGAGTAAGGTTTCATAAGGAGGTTTGGAACTGAGTTAGGAAAAATTATTAATGTTTTTCCAGGAAAAGAGAAAGATGAGCAACATTTTAGGCTGATATAAAATACAGACATGTAGGATAGTCTGTCAATATGGAAGACTCCTCCAGGCTGGATCACCAGGCCCAGAGAGGGCCTGGGGTGAGTGTTGAGTTGTGTGGATGGGAAGGCTGGAGGTAAGAAAGGCTCACAGCTGGGGAGTCTCACATGACATGGTGAAGATCTGATGCTTTCTGTGTTTAATGAGATGCTGTTTGATGTCTTTAAAGCCAGAGCTGAATATGATGGGTTAGTTTACATGCTACAGGGGTGATGCTGATGAGAGCATGAGTGCTTCTTGATACTGATTGCATCTTAAAAAACGCTGATACCAAGCTAGGGTCTGATGAATCCCAGGCTGGCCTAGAAAGTCTTATGCAGTGGAGAATGACCTTAAACTTCTGATCCTCTTACCTCCATCTCCCAAGTGCTGATATTACAGATGTGTGTCACCATACCCAGTTTATGTGGTGCTGGGAACCAAACCCAGGGTTTTATGCATTGTAGGTAGGCACCCTATCATCCCCAGCCCAAGCATTAGTCTTTCTAGAAGAGCTTGTTAGGTGGTTTGAACATACATTTGAAATAGCGGTCCCTGGGGATACTGGACAACAATTGAATATATTATATACCTAACTTGGGATTTTACTAGCATGGAATACTAATTAATACTCTACCACGCACTGGACACATCCCCAACAAATAATGATCCCACTCAAAATGTCCATGGAACACTTTCTTAATTTAAGGGGCAGTATGGACAAGGTGAGTGGATGCCTAATCTCATTACTTAGGAGAATGATTTGGAGAACACACTGAAGGCTGTGGACCAACTGAGGCAGAGGCAGTAGTCCAGAGTGGGTGGGAGGACTTTCCAACGGGGCAGGATTTGGTGGCCTGGTATGAGATGTGCAAGACACAAAAGCAGAATCAGTAGAAGCTGGCCACTGTTGTCCTTAGCTGGGGTTGCCTGCAATGCCTTGATGATCTAAGAATTGGGTGGAGAGAGCAGATTTTGGGTCAAGACTACCATGTAGTGGCCAGGCACAGAGTGCTGGCACATGTCTTTAATCTATTGAGTTGAGCTGACCATGGCTTATTTGCAAGGTCACACGCTCCTCGGTTAGAGAAACAACCCTGTGGTTTTGGGTCACTTTCCTCAGCTCAATATAGGAAAACACTGATTATGACTGCCCCCTTGGGAACCTTCTCCAGTGTGAAGGAAAATTCCAGCCCCTGAGATCTTCCACTGTGAGTGACAGCTCCTTAATTTGAGGAGCAGTGTGGGTGTGGTAGGTGGGATGTCAGAGCCATCAAAGCCATCGCTTCTGATCCCTTTATGATGCCGTGGTCCCTAGCTCACCTGTAGTCAAGTTTCAGCCTGGAACATGTGCATCTAGGAGGCCAACTCGAGGTCATCCAGGGGCCCAGGAGTGGCCTGGTTTTATGGCATTTGTGTGTTGCCTGGGAACGAGACCCAGCTGATTCTTTATCTTGAGAGGAGCTGGAAGCTGGTCTTCCTGGGAACAGGGTGGGGATGGCTGTGGCTGTCCTTTATCTCTAGAGGGACGTTGGGCAGTGTGAAAGTTTACAGCAGAAGCCCTCATGCGGGCTGAGTGGTTTAAATAACAGAAAATAACAGTCCTTGAGATTAGAAATCTGAGCTCAGCCGTAGCAAGGATGGGTTCCTCTGAAGCCCCTCCCCTTGACTTGTAGATAGCTGGCTGTTCTCTGTGTGCATGTGTTGTTGTTGTTGTTGTTGTTGTTGTTGTGGTGGTGGTGGTGGTGGTGGTGTGTGTGTGTGTGTGTTTAATACAGGATCTTGCTGTGTAACGCAAGCTGGCTCTAACTGCTTGATTCTCATGCCTCTGCCTGTCAAATGCTGGGTGGGATTGCACGTGTGTTCCCCTACACCTGGCTCTTACCACCTCTTTAAAGACCCCACTTCTCAAATCAGCTATATTCAGAGACACTGAGGATGCCTTCAATATATGAGTTTGGGGAACAGTCTTCAGCCTCTAACAGTCTCTCAGAGATGGCACCATGAGCTAAGAAATGCTGTCAGTTTTAAGTGACTGGAGAGACCCCTCAGAAGGATTTCTGAGGGGGAAAGTCGGAAAGATTGTTTGGAATCCCAGTGTGCTGACTCCCTCACAATGTCCCCTGAGGCGAATGTGATGCTCCCCCTCCCACGGGCTTCTCCTTGTGAAGGGTGACACACCTGCTAGAAAGGGATCTGACTCCCTCATTGTGGCTTTTAAAATAACTCTCATTATTCCTCCGCTCAAGGTTATTTTCAAATTCTTAATAACAAGGAATCAAATCTGCAGACTTTCTTCTGGGGACATCCTGGTCTCTAACTTTTAAGGTGGGACCTGGCCTCTTCTCCAATATATGGACATCGTTTGCATGAAACAACTTTGTCTCATCTAACCAAACAATTTTGAGGGTGGGGAAGATAATAACTCAGTCAGTAAAATGCTCAGTTTGCAAGCATGAGGACCTGAGTTCGATACCCAGAGCCCACCTTNAAAAAAAAAAAAAGCTGGGTGTGGTGGACAACATTTGTAATTCCAGTGTAGGGGAGGCACAGACAGGTGGACCCCTGGGACTCTGAACGCAACATGTTTTATGAGTGAGAGAGACCTCAAAAACAAGGTGGGTGTGCCTGAGGGACAACAGCCAAGAATGTCTGTTAGCTTCCACACGCACATACATCTATACACTCAAACATACATATGTGCACAAACACAACACACACTTTAAGTGAATTTAGCCTTTCAGGAGGGCAACTAACATGAAGAAAGGAGTCTTGGGCTTTAGCTTCAGAAAATCAGGCACTTCTTGGAGTACCCTAGGTATCTGAGACTCACAGCTAAAAACTCTCAGGAAGTCATATTAATATTGTGTTAAATGTGATAATCTCCTCCCACGTCTACACCTTTCTGTTTCTATGGCTTCCTTGTTCCTTGATCATCCTCACTGGCTGCAGCTATCCCCCAGCCCCATCCACAGTCTCTACTGGGGTCTCTGTTCTCTTTGTCTCTCTGCTACTTGACCCCAAGGCTGACCTCTAGCCTGAGACATTGCCAAGGTCTTACCTCACTGAAAGCCAAATACTGAAGCTCTGGGTGGATCTGAGGTGTAGGGGTGTGTGTGTGCGCGCGCTGTACGTGTATATGTGTTTATGTATGTGCACATGTGTATGGAGACCAGAAGTCAGCCTTGGGTGTTTTTCCTCAGGATCCATTCACCTTGTTTTTGAGACAGGGTCTCTCACTAGGACCTGGGGTTCACCGGTTAGGATAGGCTGGGGATCTGACTCTCCAGCTCTGGGATTACATGGGTGGTGGTCCTGAGGATTGAACTTGGGTCCTCATGGTTTTATGGTTAGCACTTTATAGGCTGAACCACCTGCCCAGACCCTGATGATACTGTGAGCTTGGAAAATGTCTTTGCAAGCAAAAATGTGTAGTAAAGGGGGAGTCCTTGGTGCTGCTGAGTCTTGCCTTCAGGCCTAGCTTTGGCTTTATCTGGGAGCGGCCTTGGCCACATGTCTGATCCCAGCCTGTATCTTGAGATGGTGGCTTAGCTGCAAATGCTAGTTTTGTAGCAAAGATGAAATACTATCTGCTACCCCTCAGTGCTGAATGAGGACATAGGCCCACACTCTTGAGAAAGTGGGAGTCCTCCAGCTTCAGAGCAACATGGTTGAGTGGGAGGTAGCAGGTAGAACTTTCCGGTTCAGGGCTTCCCTGAATGATCTCTAACCTTCACTGCAGCTGGGTCAGTCTCCTCTCGTTTATTTTTAATTTTATTTTATTGTGGCAAGACTTAACATGAGATCTAGCTTAAATTTCTAAGCGTATAGTACATTAGTATTATTAACAACAGCAACAACAACAACATTGTACAGCATGTTTCTAGGACTTACTCTTCTTAGCTGAAATTTTATGCCCATCAGTTAGCAAATCCCCATTTCTTCTCCTCTTAGTGCCTGGCAACCAGCATTCTATAGGCTGATTTTGCATTCAAACGGTACTTTATATGAGTGACTTATCTACTTCTGTGTCTGACTTATTTCATTTATGAAAATGAATTATGTCCACACTGCTCATCCAAAGCTTTGAATATTGCAGACTTGTCTTCTGGCATGTATACATCTCATATTATTTCTCTCTTCACTTGTTGACAGCTACCTACATTCTTTCCACATTTTGGCCATTGTGAATAATGATGGGGTAAACTTGGGGTGCAGATTTCATCTCAAGATCCTGATTTCAAGTCCTTTACATGAATATCTTGCTGGATCACACAGGAGATCCTTAAAGTCTATTTTTCAGTTTCGTTGTGCAATGTCTATACCACTGTCTGAAGCATCAGTGTGTACACAAGAGTTCAACATTAGCCTCCCCACTTCACTGTGTAGAGACTCAGTGCTCTTCCATGCCGTCACCCTGTTGGAGTGCAGCCCTGTCTTCAGGACAAAGGGCAATTCTACTTGCCCTCCGCAGAGCTTTGGGGGTTATTTAGTCACCTTCCTCTTTGTCTCTGAATACCACTAGCATTGTCCTTATTTTTTGGTTTATAATTCAGTGTGTAATTTTGATCTCATAAATACTATAGTGTATCTTAATGCTCTCAATGTATAATCACATTTAATCATCACAATATCCCCATGATGATATAGATTGTAAACTTTAGTTTATGGAGATTCGAATAAATCAATAAAATTTTCAGCTTTAGCTTTTTGTTTGTTTGTTTTGGATTCTGGGTGTGAAACTAAGAGCTTCATGCATGCTAACTGTGCTCTACCATTGAGCTATGCCACCTGCCCCCCAAATTTAGCAACTCACATAAGGCTTCTCACTTCTGGATTGGAGCAGAGCTTTGAACTGGGCTCTCCTGGCATCCAGATTCTTTGCCTTTATGTTAGTTAACTCATTTTCATGCAACCATCTCTGTCACTCTATTTCTGAGGGCTAGTGGTATATCTCTGCCGTCTAGGGGTATATCTTTCACCTTTTTGTACCCTCCCAGTGCTCAATAAATACCTGAATTTGTTTCAGTGGTGGTGTTGGGATTTTACCCCTGGGCATTTAAACATAGACCTGTTGCTAAGTTCCAAAGATATATTAATTGCATGCATACTACTAATATACATGAATATAAGCATGGCAGCTTATGCTCCCAGCATCCCTAATCAAAACAATATAGAAATATGAAACCAAACACCCCAGACTCAGGAGCTTTTTGAGTATCAACATGATACCACGGTCAAAAAAATTCACACACACACACACAAACACACACAAAAAAACCAAATCAACCAAACAAATAAACGAACAAAAAACAAACACCACCACCACCACTAACAACAACAATAAAACAAAAACAAAACAAAACAAAACAAAATAAGAAAAGCAAAAACTAGTTCATAAGAAAAGTAACTTAGAATATTGCATGAAATTCCCCTTTGGCCACATATCAGAAGCAGTACATGCAACAAAAATAAATTTCATGTTTAGACATAATAGATTTCCATCTCTGAGATGTGCCATGTATATGCAAATATCTCAGATCTGAAATCCAAAATGCTTCTGGTATCAAGCATTTTGAATAAGAGATATTCACTCTGTATGTCTTTCCTTATATAGAACATGTGTATATACACATCTATGTCTCACTTTATAAAGCATTCTAACATAGTGGCTTAATTAGATACCACACTATTATCAAACCGTATCAATCAGTGAGGCACGTATTGCCATGATCCCCGTTTTAGAGAAGAGAAAGGAAATCCCATGATTTTTAATATGCTGCCTCAAGTTCTTCAGTTAAGAGAGAAAGGAACCCCAGGGGGGATGAGAACTTGGGGTTCATTTTGCTTCTGATCACAAGCACCTTCAAGTTGCAAAAAACACTTGTTTACCATAGCAGCTGCACAGTGTCGGAGGTGCCGTTGGGTTAAGTCACAGGAAATCAATGGTGATAGAATCAAGTTTGTTAAATTGAGAAGAAGCAAGTGAATTGGGGAGCAGCTTGCTTTGGGCATTAGTGAGGACGTGTGCAGGCTAGTCCTGGGGGTGTGTCCAGGTGTGAGCAGCTTCCAGGCCTCAGGATGGAGCTGTGGACCAGGGGAAGGCAGAGGGGCTTCTTGGTTCTCATGCGTTGGTTCCCATCCCGAGCTTGAGGCTCCAGCTGCCTTTGAGTCTGGAGACCTGTGTCTACCATTTGCTCTTCCTACTGCTCACCTTCTTCGTGTCTTCTGAGACTCACTCTGGAAGGGCCGCCGTCTCCTAGACCTCTGCAGGGCTTGTGTTCACATGAACTTTTGGACTTGGTCTTCATCGTATCTTGCTACAGCATTATCTCCTTATCGGTGGCTTCAATTTCTCTCTGTTGTTAACTTGGGATCAACCTCAGTCCAAATGTACTAAATGAGGAGAGAGAAAGGAGAGAGTGGGGAAGAGGGAGGAGAGAGAGGGGTCAGAAAGACAGGAGATAGCTTGCAAGGCTATGTCTCCAAGGACCCTACCCTCCAACTCCTTCCCACCCCCTAAGTTTCCATCACCCCCAATTGTCTGTCAAATTATGAACTCGTAGATGGATTAACCCATTGGTTAGAATCCCCATGATCCAACTACTTTCTCAAAGCCCCACTTCTTTTTTTTATTAATTTTTTTTCATTTATTTTACTTACTGACCACAGTTTTCCCCTCCCCCATCTCCTCCCGTTCCCTCCCACCTCCCATCTACCTCCCCCACCCACTCCTCTTCCGTCTCCATTCAGAAAGGCCTCCCTTGGGACAAAGCATGGCACATCAAGTGAGGCAGGACCAAGATCCTCCCTCTGCATCAAGGCCGGGTGAGGCAACCTGGCATGGGGAACAGGTTCCCAAAAGCCAGCTCAAGCACCAGGGACAGGTCCTGATCCCATTGCTAGGTGCCCACGAACAGACCAAGCTCCATAACTGTCACACAAATGCAGAGGGCTTAGGTTGGTCCCATGCAGGCTCCCTAGCTGTCAGTCTAGAGTCCCTGATCTCCCATGAGCTCAGGTCAACTGTCTCTGTGGTTTCCCTTGTCATGACCTTGACGCCCCTGACTCATACAATCCCTCTCTTCAACAGAACTCCCAGAGCTCAGCCCAGTGCTTGGCTGTGGATCTCTGCATCTGTTCCCATCAGTTACTGGATGAAGGCTCTCTGATGACAATTAGGGTAGTCACCAGTCTGATTACAGGAGTAGGCCAGCTCAGGCACCCTCTCCATTATTGCTAGGACTCTTAGCTGGGGTCATCCTTGTGGATTCCTGGGAGTTTCCCTGGCACCAGGTTTCTCCCTAACCCTGAAATGTCCCCCCTATCAAGACATCTCTCTCATTGCTCTCCCCCTCCATCCTGCCCCAATCTGAGTCCTCATATCCCCCTCCCCCACTCCCTACCCCCAGTTACCCAGGAGATCTCTTCTATTTCCCCTTCCCAGGGAAATCCATGAGCCCCTCTTTGGGCCCTCCTTGTAACCTAGCTTCTCTGCGGGCTATGGATTGTAGCCTAGTTGTCCTTTACTTTATAGCTAATATCCATTTATGAGTGAGGACATACCATGTTTGACTTTCTGGGTCTGGCTTACCTCACTCAGGATGATTTTTTTCTAGTTCCATCCATTTCCCTGCAATTTTCATGATGTCATGTTTTTTTACTGCTGAATACTCCATTGTGTAAATGTACCACATTTTCTTTATCCATTCTTTGGGTAAGGGACATCTAGGTTGTTTCCAGGTTTTGGCTATTATGAATAATGCTGCTATGAACATAGTTAAGCAAGTGTCCTTATGATAGGATGGAGTATCCTTTGGGTATATGCCCAGGAGTGGTATAGCTGGGTCTTGAGGTAGATTGATTCCTAATTTTCTGAGAAACTACCATATTGATTTCCAAAGTCAAAGCCCCACTCCTATATAGATTTGGTGGCCAAGCCTTCAACACACGTGTCTTTGGAGGGACTTTCCAGATGCAAACCATCGATACAAACCATAATACTTCCTGTACATTGTGTATACATTAAGCTTTATCATTCCTATGTATATTTATGACAAATTAATATATCCTGGATTTAGTACTATCTGTGGCTCTAACATCCACTAGGATCTTGGAACGTCTTCCCAGAGGATGGAGAGATGATTGCACTAGATGCTGAGCTCTCAGGCTTATGGACTGCTATTGTTCTTTGGCTTCCCAGCATTGCCCAGGGCTATACCTGCTTGCTGAAACACTGATGGCCATATAGGAAGCACTCTGAGGGAGGGACCAAGGTAGTCTCCCTATTATTCAGGACTTCCTGAGGGAGGTGAAGTTTGGAACCTTTAGTCAGTATCAACCACAAACACCAATAAAAACAACCAGGTCATTTCATTTGAGTGTATAAAACATTTTTTATTTTATTTTCGTTTAGTTTTTTTCAAGTAGAAATATTACTTTGTTGTTGTTGTTATGGTTTTTGTTTTTTTTGAGACAAAGTCTCACTATGTAATTCTGGCAGGCCTGGAACTCACTATGTAGACCAGACTGATCTTGAACTTGCAGCAATTCTACCACCTCCACCTTCCAAGTGGTGGGGTTATGGTCACGTGCTACCATTTTCTGTGGAAAATATAATTTATTGGATTTTAAAAAATTAAACAAGTTATTTATTATTTGTGTGTGGGGGGTTGGTATGTGTGCTGCAGTGCACACATGGAAGTCAGAAGACAACCCTATGGGATTGGTTCTCTCCTTTCACCTTGATGGAGGGGGTCTGAGGATCTCCACACTTACGTAGCAAATACCTTTACTTGCTAAGCCATTTTACTGGCCCCCTATTTTGGTTTTATTAAGACATGGTCTCACTGTATAGCCTTGGCTGGGCTGGAAGTTGCTGTGATCTCCTGCCTCTCCCCCAGCCCCCTCCCCAAATGCTGGCATTATAGGCGTGTGCTATCATGCCCAGCAGAAGATAAAATAGTCTTCTAACAATTGAAAGTGAGTCTAAGTTAACCTTGTGATGTCTTCCTATGCTTTAAGCTTCCTTGGACTGTTTATTAATTTTCTTTGGCTTCAGCACTCTCTTGGATATTCATTACTTTTTAATTTGCCTCCTGACTCTTCCTTTTTCTGTACTTGGGGCAGTCATCTCCAGGTAGTGTAGTCTCTCAGCGGCCCTTTGTAAGCATGCCAAAGCAGAAGTGATGTGCCTACTTTTATCTTTCCCTCTCCCTCTCCCCGTTTCTCTCTTCTTAACCCCTCCTCTCCTCACTCTTCCTTCCTCTACTTCCCCTCAGGGCACTGGGGGTGGAACCCTGGACCTCTATAATGCTAGGCAGGGCTCTAACACAGAGCTGCATTCCCAGCCAGTCTTTGGGATTTTTTCTTTTCTGGTAACTGACCCGCTCTGGTTAGATAGGTCACAAACCTTGACATATGTCTGTCACTCACTCAACTACCAAGTGCAGCCAATTCTCACTTTACCAGAGTGTCCAGAGCCCTGTCTCCTAACCATCGTCCCCATACTGCCTTCGCTTACTTATTAATTTATGTATCTGATGCTTTTTTAGCACCACTGCTATATAAGACACTCCTCTAGGCATTTGGAATACGGCAGGAAACATTGGTAGAAACAGACCAGCCTCCAAGAGCTTAATTTCCAGGTGCAAAGGGAGACACCTACTAAACAATATGCTAAAGTCAATTGCTTTGTGTGTCAGAAGTTGAATGTTATAGAAAAGCAAGCAGGAGATCAGGAGACCTAAGGGTGTAAAGTTGCAGCTTTGAGTAGGATGGTGGAGGTAGGCCTCCTGAAATATTAGAGGAAAAAGTGAGAATAAGATTCTAGGAACTGTTCTAGCCAAATCAGACGTTCATCAGCTCTTATGCTGGGATAGCTTGAGGGTGTGGTGGCAAGGGAGGAAGCCCCATGATTTCTTTCCTGAGCTGTTACAGGAACTCTGAATGGATTATGGACCACCTCATTCTTTTCTACCTTTGAAAAACCTCTTTCTGTCTCCATGTTCTTGTCTTTATTATGGGCACATTTCCAAAATGCTCCCCACAAACAGCTGCTGGCCAAACCTAACTCAGGAATGGCATATAAAGCCCATTATGACCTGGTCTCCACCTGCCATTCCCACTTCAAACAGTGCTTCTTCTCCCTCGCTTCTCTGTCTTCCAAAGTCACAGGGCGTTGCCTCCGCCCATGCCTCTCTCACTTTCTGTCCATCAGAATCTTTCTTGTGTGATCTTGAGCCTCTGCACATTCCCTAGGTCGGAATCCATCCCTTTGTGCCCTTCCGGCTAGGGAGGCATCTGTTTACAGAGCACACGTGTAGTTCTGGTTGTACCATGGCTGCTTAGTGACCATTTGGCTCCTATGCCAGGATGGAAGCCCCTGGGTCCCCTTTGCATCTTTGGATTCTGCTCATGCTGTGAAAAGCTTCTAGAATGAGTTTTTCATTCAGCAGGCTCTTCCTGTTGTGTCTTGCAGATTGAAGCCCTGGTGAAGGACATGCAGAACCCGGAGACGGGAGTCAGAATGCAGAACCAGAGGGTCTTGGTCACCAGCGTCCCTCACGCCATGACAGGTGATGTGGCTTTGTGGCTTGGTTGTGACTCGAAGCAAAACCCACAGAGGGATTGGCAAACTTGCGCACACATGCAGTCCTAGTTGGTTTATTATTTTTTGTTTGTTTGTTTTTGTCAATTTGGCTTAAGCTAGCATTAGCTAGAAAAAGGAAACTCAATTAAGAAACCGCCTCTGTTAGATTGCTTGTAGGCAAGTCCATAGGGCATTTTCTTGTTAAGCGATTGATAGGGGCAGGCCCAGCCCATGGAGGGGGACAGTGCCACCCCTGGGTCCTGAGTTGTATAAAAAACCTGGCTGAGCAAGCCGTGAGGAGCAAGCCAATAAGCAGCACTCCTCCAAGGCTTCTGCTTCAGTTCCTGCCTCCAGGTTCCTGTCTTGGATTTGTTCAGTGGACTATGACCTGAGATATAGAAACCAAATAAAATGCTTTACTTCTTAAGCTGCTTTTGGTTATGGTGTTTCTATCACAGCAATAGAAACCTAAGACGCCCACCAAACTGCCCACAGCCTGTGTTTATAAGTAAAGCTTTATTTCTGTTATGTGTGATCTACAGCTGTTTTGCCATTCCAGCTGCAAAGGTGAAATATATGGCTGTGCCCAGACGGCATTAGGTTTACAA
This sequence comes from Neotoma lepida, assembly GCA_001675575.1. Taxonomy (NCBI): domain Eukaryota; kingdom Metazoa; phylum Chordata; class Mammalia; order Rodentia; family Cricetidae; genus Neotoma; species Neotoma lepida. Next base: position 458,711 of record LZPO01055073.1, read on the forward strand.
AACTAAAATATTTACTGCTGTTTGGCNAGGAAACCAAGCTTTTGTCTTCCTTCCCCTTCTAATTCATACTCCGACCCTTCTGAGCTTTCCCGTGGGGATGGAGTTCCTAGTTCCTCCTTGCATGAGGGTTTAAGGATACTCTGGAGCATCACTTGGAGAGAGTAGTGTGTGGGGGGTGCTGAGTGTGAGCATAAGAACGCATTTTGCTTGCTCTGTTACCCATGCTTTGTGATCGGGTTTTGTGGTAGAGAAGTCACGGCAAGGCCTGTTGCCTGCAGAAGCCGGCTGCTTCTCCCAGCCAGGGGTTTGTGAGCCTGCACCCTTGACCCTACCCATGACCTGACTGTATTGCTCTGTCTCTCCTTCCCTCTCCTTCTCTCTCTGCACGTACATGTAGAGGGTCAACCTTGGCTATTTTTCCTCAGGAGCCATCCATCTTGTTTTTTGAGATAGAGTCCTTAACTGGCCTTGAGCTTGCCTGTCTCCCCAGCCTCCCTGCTACCACACTTGGCTTTAAAAACAAAACAACCTCCCCAAAATGGGTCTTGGGAATCAAACTCGGATCCTCATGCTTGTGTGTGAAGCCCTTCAACAACTGAGCAGTTCCCAGCACCTTGACTGGTTTTTCTTCATATAAGGTGCCTTCATGTTATAGAGATATGCTGTCTCCTATCACCTTTCTGATTGCTTTGAATGTGTCTGATTTTAAAAAACAACAACCACAAACAAAACAAACAAAAAACCATCAGGATGGGTCATACCTATCCTAATTTTCTTACCAGTGCTAACAGACATGACATGACAGAGCACTGATGGATCTTACCACTCATCANGCATCTGCTGCATGCTGGGCCCCTGAGCAGCACAGATTCACTTATGCCTGAGACATTTCTCTCAGGTAGGGATTCCCACTCATGTGTTACAGTGAGAAAACCAAGATGAGGGCAATGCATTGTCAAGGGTTCCTCCACACAGGTAACCCAAGACCCACTCTTGCTTGTTGGAGCAAAAATAGGAATTGATTGGAGTGCTTCAGGGCAGTTCAGGGACACACAAGAGAGTGAAACTCAGAGTGGCCCTTGGCATCCAAAGAGTGGAGACCTCGGGGTAGGTTTTTGTTGGGTATCTCTGTTCTTCTCATTGTTTTAAGAGGTAGCCATCCTTGAAGGCTTCCCGGTGGCTATCATTTCTGCCTTGAATTTGCTAATTCTGGACTAGAGGACCCTTCAGGTGGAGGTTCTTATCTTGGTCATTGGTAACCCCGTGCTTGGAGTGGCTGTGTGTGTAAGAATGCCTAACAAAAGCTCACTGAATATGTGAATTAGTTCTGAGTTAGCTGTGCAAAGAGCCCTAGACATGAGTGGGACACCTGGGGCTTAATTCCTAAAGTACCCTTTTCCTAGCCCTTCTCTCATTTTCTCACTGTAAAGCAGCAACAGAAAACCCCATCTGAGAGGAAGGTGGCAGGGATGAAAGAGACCGTGGTGCTCAAGGGCCCAGCATGTGGCAGCTGATTCACAGTTTGTGAAAAGCTGGCAGTTTCCTCCCCGTGTCTGTCNACACCCAGGATAAAGTTAGGGGTAGGCATGACACCCCTGTTTTATAGATGGAGCTATAGATATATAAAGGATTCCAAGAGGGCTGTAGTTGTGGCTCAGTGGTATAGCTCTTGCCTAACATGTGTGAGGTCCTAGGTTCAATCCCCAATAATGAAATAAGGAAGAGGTTAAGAACTAGTCCCCACAGCACCGAGCCCATTCGTGAGTGACCTTGAATTTGAGTCTGGCTTAGAGACGTACACTCCATCTTATCCCGTGTCAGTGTGTATGTGCTTTTCTTCTGTGAACATGGGTTACATGTGGTTTCTGGATTTGGGTGAGGCTGTCCATCTGCCCTGTCTTCACTTGAGTTCCCCCTCCTGTAGAAACAGATCATGAGGAAGGAGCCCTCATCCTGCCAAGGCAGAGCCAATGACAGCAAATGTNCATCCAGCTTCTTCTTCCATGGCANGAGCCAGGGCTTCCGGGAACAGGTTGTGGAGCCTGCACAGCCAGCCCGCCATGCTGCCAGCACAGTCCCTGTGGTGCAGATGCTAGTGGCTCCGTAAATTCATTTGGTCTATTTCAGGAAGCAGTTAAGTGGATGAGAAAGCCCTGGGCTCCTCAGTGGAGAGTGCTAATCAGTCTGATGTCTGCCTGAGGCGGTCTTGCGAGCTGCATGCCTTTAAAGAGAGGCATGGAGTGGAATGTTGGTTGACACACACAGGCCTAGGATTTTAAGCAGGATTTTATATGAAGCATTTTGCTTTGGAGCAGCCAACCGGGGGTAGGTCAAAGTGAAGAGTCACAGGAGGTGAAGATGTTGGAAGCAGCAGTGGTGGCGTGTGGGTACCGACAGAGACAATGGTTGGTTATCCATTGCAGCCTACAGAATACATAAGGAAGAGGTACAGGTTGTNCATACTTAACCACAACTATCAGATAATTAGGTTCAGGGAGTACAAGTAGATCATAATAGACCTCTTTGGAAGGCTATAAAAGAAATATTCCCTACCTCAAAAGAGTGAAGTATTGTTTATGACTGGCTAGCCACAAAGATGCTGATGACAGGATCTTAAGCTCTGACCTTTGGCATGCTTTGTGGGCCAGTTCCCATGCAGGTAGGGACCAGGCTCTTTACCTTTGGGAATCAGTCTGAGGATGTGGTGAATGTGGTTATTGGCATTTACCAGGTAGTGTCTGGGTTGGGGGGTTGGTTCTGGGCACCTTGTTTTTCTTTGGAGTTGTCCTGCTCTTCTACGGGAAGCATCCGGCTATGAGGCTAGAGGCCTCAGGCTGAGAAATGAGCCCAGAACTCCCACAGGTCCTCTANTAGCTCCAGACTTCTCTGGACTTATTTTGTCTCCATCCTTAGATAAACCTAAATACTCAGGGATGGGTAGCTGGGTGCATCATCTCTCTTGACTCATCTCTACCTGNCTCTCCTGCCTTTTGTTTTACACAGTCTCAGCTCTGTGCAGTGCCCCTCTGGAACCTGAGATTGGCAGGGCCNGAGGCAAGAGTACAAAGGGAGGCCCACATTCTAGTTTCCAAAGTTTTGTATCAACCTACAAAATGTTACTAAAATAGGTTCCCTCCTCCACTGTGATCAAAGCACCTTTGAACCAACTTTTAAGGTTTGAATTTAGAATTCTCTGGCTCCCGAGTGTCGTACCTGGAGGCTTGAATTTAGGAGAGCCATCTCTGCCTTCATCCCTTCTTCAATTCCCATCCCTGGTTCTGGTTCATTCTTGTGTGTCCAAACTCCATTCAGAANNCTAGCTGGCTTTGGGCCTGTTTTTTCTTTCCAAATATTTAGACTCAGTCTGTTTACTGTTTAATTGATGAGTGGTGGTCTTTAAATTATTTTATGGTAAAAAGATAAAGACAGCGATCGAGGTGAAGACTGAGTGTGGAGATGGAAATAAGAAGAATTATGAGTTCAAGACTACATTGACCATATGCAGTGATTTAACACTCAGCCTAGGCAACTTAGTAAGACTCTGCCTCAAAATAAAAATGAACAAATGAACGAATGAAAGACAGTGTGGAGGTTAAGCTGCAGATCTGGTGGGGTCAGGTCACAGTGGATCTGAATGGTTCTGAGTTATTTGAGTGAATGGGTGGGGTCTCTCAGGGACAGGATCACCAACAAGCAGTGAGGACGCACAGTGTGGAGGAGAGCATGGTGGGCCTGGGCTACGTTAAGAGGCTTTGACGTTGATCAGATCCGTCTCTGTTTTGCAGGAGGTGATGTTCTCCAATGGATCATCCAGCGCCTTTGGATCTCTAACCTGGGTGAGGCCTTGGCCTGTNCAGTTACTGATCGCTGTGCATGCAGTGCTACAGGGGAAACTAAAAAGGAGTGTAGTTGGTTTTTTCTTTTACTCTTTGGGGGCCNGTCACCCAGCTCTCAGATAAATACACGGAGACTAATCTTACTTATGAATGCCCTGCCTTAGCTTGGCTTGTTTCTAGCCAGCTTTTNNAACTTAAATTATCCTGCTTCTCTTTATGTTTTGCCTCTGGGCTTTTACCTTTCTTTATTCTATATATCTTTATTTACTTCTTAATCTGTGGCTGGCTGGGTGGCTG
>LZPO01055073.1:470086-483341 GCA_001675575.1 Neotoma lepida
CCAGGAGAAGGCATATTGGCTGGTGCACCGAAGTCCGGTGAGTATGGGCTCCCCTGTCCCTTCTGAGCTCCTCCGCCCTCCAGAACTGGGTTCCCCTGTCCCTTCTGAGCTTCCGCACTCTCTGGTGCTCATTTTACCTCAGCTGCCTNTGGCTGCTCACCTGCTAGGGTGTGAACGGGATTAGCTGGAGGAACTGTTCAGCGTGGGCTGCCTGGGTGAAGAGGCCTTGTGCTGGGTCTTGGTGGGGCGCTTCCGGCTTGTCTGTTGGTGTTAAGTGCTGCTCTTGTCTGAGCAACCGGAATCAACTCATTGTTCACGAGGGCTTGGCCNTCTTTGTTGTTGTCTTTTCTTCCCTGGAAAAAAAATATAAGAAGAAACTCTGGGAGCACAGGTCCCTAGTGAGAAAAATAAAACACTGGGAGAAGAGACAGTCTGCAGAGCCAAAGCTGCCCTGGGTGTCTCCAGCTCTGTCTCCTCCTCCCTTGGTCCAGGTCAGCAGCTGGAATGANAGGAAGACGGAAGGATGGAGCAGGCTTTCAAGCTTCTTATTGCTTGGAGCACCTTGCTTCTTTGGCATGGGGACTTCTTTTTTATTTTATGTGAATGAATGTTTTGTCTTCACGTATGAATGAGCACCAGGTGTATGCCTGGTGCTCTTGGAGGTCAGGAGAGGGTGTCAGATCCTCTGGTACTGGAGTTGCAGATGTTTCTGAGCCACCTATGGTGCTGGAAATGGAACCCGGGTCCTCTGCAAGAGCAGCCAGTGTTCTTAACCACTGAGCCATCTCTCTAACCCTACTTTGGGATTTCTAATGGCTCCAAGAGATAGGCTGTCCATAACGGATGTAACTTGTCCCAGCTCAGTATTAGGAAGTGGCAGTCTCCTTCCCCAGTATTCTACTAGAGTTATCTCTGCTGCCTCAGTTTCCTCCTGTGTCAAGGCTATATGCTCTTCCCTCAGGGTGACAGAAAGTGGGAGAGGTGACAGAGATTCAAGAAAGTGAAGCATTCAGAACAAATGTTCTTTCTCCTTCTCTTTTATTGATCTTGCTTCCTGAAATGACCAGAGATGCTGAGAACAGGAAGTGAATTGAGTCAAGGATGGTGCTAAAACCTGACATCAATCCAGCAGAGTCTGGCTATTTACTTACCTTTGTGTATTTCCAACAGAGTTTTCTTAAGCTGTTGCCACTGTGGTACGTGGTTTGGATGTTCTGTTGCTGAAGTGAACATTCTGGGCTTGATTCCCAGGTGGCTTATTTGGTTTATCTTTGCCTCAGGAGAAAACCAAATTTTAGGTGCCTGACACAGGTTCCTGTGTTGTGATGGAGCCCAGAGTCCTGGGGCCTTAGTGCTTCCCCATTGGAAGCTTTGGAGTGAGATTGTTTTGTGCACTTCACATTGCTTGTGTGTTTTAGAAGCAGCTTGCTGAGGATGAGGGGGAATGGCAGGTTCACACTTACTTTCTGAGATGTCCCTGTGCCCTGTGGCACCTAAACGGAGGGACCCCTGCTCCTTCCAGTGTGCAGAATGGCTTCCCCATTGTGTGTGCAGAGACTCCATGATAGGAGAAGGCCACTGTGGCAGCAGCCCTTACATAGTACTGGTCAGGCTGCTCGATGAGCTGTGCAGGACCCCTCCCCCGACCTTGGTCCCCTTACCCAGAAGATCAGAGGAAAGAAATGCATAACAGACCACTCGGATCCTCCTTGGTTTTCCTGGTGTAAGCCCTCAGCCTCCTTGGGGAAAGTGGCTGAGGGGCTCTTTACAGCCAGATACATGGGGACATATGATGTGACATCTGCATGACCACCTTTCCTTCCTTTCCTTCCCGTCTCTATCAACATGATGTCATCTCACCTTCATCACCTCCTTCACTTACCACATTTTCACTACCAATACCACCACCACCACCACCACTATCACCATCATCACCACAACCATCACACACATCATTGCCACCCCTCCATCATTACCACCACCATTACCAACACTGCCACCAGCATCACCACCACCCTTGCCATCATCACTGTAGTTATCAACACACCAGATCTGAGTNGAAAACTCACGTCTCACTAAACATTCTGTTTTCATTTCTTTATTTACTCTTTGCAGTGTGGAAAGCAGTGTTAATCCCCTTTTACTGATAAGCAAACTGAGGCTCAGGGATGCAGTAATTTGTCCACCTACACATCTCATATGTGCTAGAGGATCTGAATCCACACACTTAATTAACTATGCAGCCCTCTCTCTTAGCACCTATGCTCCTTTTGCCTCCTGTGACAGTGTTACTTGATGTCCTTGTGTATTTGAGTTTGTCACCTTCTGAGTCACCAATGCTCCATAAACATAAACATTTGTGTTCAAACAAGCCTGGCTACTTTGTTAGCATGGGGGACCCTAGTTTAGAGTGAAGCTTTGAAAGGCTTGGCGCAGTCTGAAAATACAGAGGACAGGGCTGGAGAGATGGCTCAGAGGTTAAAAGCTCTGGTTGCTCTTCCTGAGTTCAATTCCCAGCAACCACATGGTGGCTCACAACCATCTATAGAGGGATCTGATGCCCTCTTCTGGCATAAAATTGTACATGCAGATAGAGCACATAAAGTAAGTAAATAAATCTTTAAAAAAAATGCCAAGGACACAAAACTGCTCCTCCTGTCTGGTCTCCCTAACTTTTGGCCTCCTCAGTTGAAACCCAGCTAGCATCAGGAATGAAGCAGGACTGCATCTGGGTCTGCTGTCCCTGACTCACCCAGAATGCTCTTCACCTCTTGCTGGCCAGCACACGGAAGATGGTGTTCTGTCCAAGGAACATCTCTGCCTGGAATAGAGCAATCTGTCTGACAAGCTTAGGGAGCCCTGGAGCCCACAGACTGCCAGACTGTCTCCAGGAGACCTAAACAAACCCTCAGCACTGTGGGAAAAGAGCCAGCGGAAGCAAGCTAAGCATTTGGCTCTGTGGATGCTGAACAGGAGCTCTGTGGACCCACTGTGGCCACCTGTTAGATTAGAGTGTGATGTGGCCACAGCTACCAGATGATCTGTTTACTTGTTCATTTGTCTGTTTTTTTTCTTTTCTTTCCAGTTCTTTGTATGTTTACATTGTTTGTGCATGCATGTGTGTGTGTGTGCATGTGTGTGTGCGTGCGTGTGTGTGCATGTGTGTGCGCGTGTGCATGTGTGTATGTATGTGTGTGTGTATGTGTGCATGTGTGTGCATNTTGTCATGTTGGGAAGCACGGCAGCACTCAGGCAGACATGGTGCTGGAGAAGGAGCTGAGAGTTCTACATCCAGACTGGCAGACAGCAGGAAGAGAGTACCACACCAGGCCGGTCTTGAGCACCTGAAACCTCAAGCCCACCTCCCAGTGACACACTTCCTCCAGCAAGCCACACCTCCAATAATGCCACTCCCTATGAGTCTATGGGGGCCATTTTCATTCAGACCACCACAGCTGGTTTAGTTGCTTCCCTGGTGGAATTCTAAAATGGAGTGGAACCGAACAAAATATGATATTTGAAGATTTGATATTTGGAGATTTAGCAGCAAAATGTCAAGAAGAGAACAGAACTGATAATAGGCCAGGTAGTTTTTTATAAAGAAAATGTCTTTTTGAAGTATTTGGAAAGTGTGCATGTGTGTGTGCGTGCGTGTGTGTGTGTGTGTGTGTGTGTGTTGTATATATGTTTGCTGTTTGCTGGCGGCATGGGGGCACATGTATGCATGTATGCATGTAGATGCTTGGGGTTGATGTCAGATTCATCCTTGATTGTTTTTCCACCTCATTCACTGAGGCATGTGTCAAATCCAGAGCTCACTCATGTAGCTAGCCTCACTATCCAGCTTGCTCTAGGGATCCCCTCTCTGTCTTCTAAGGCTGGAATTGTAGGCTGGCTGCCACACCCATCCATCATTTATGTGATTCTAGAGATCTGAACTCTAGACCTCATGTGTGCTCAGCAGGAGCCTTAACCACTGAGNCATCCCCCNAGCCCCTCATTTGTCTCTTTCTTAATCCTTACATTCCTTATTGGGCCTTGACTACCAGGAAAGGCATGTTGGGTATATAATACCAGCTAGACATTACTGAGTCCATACTGTGCACCTGTAAAGAAAGGGCAGCAGTCTGATGCCGCATTCAGAAAAGCATCCCTAGCAGAGGGTGAGCTCAGACATGGGTCCAAAACACAGATCTGAGCATGATACAAACAATATAAATGAACACAGGGAGAAATGGCTTCCCTACGTAGCTAAGGATGACCTTGAACTCCTGCTCCGCCTGCCTTTATTTCCTTACCCAATTTATGTGTTGCTAGNGATGGAACCCAGGGCTTCATGTATGCTAGGCAAGCACTCCNCCACCTGAGCTACACCCCCAGCCTGAGACATGATTTCTTGAACAAACTGTTTTGAGGTTTCCTTTTATCTTCCCTGGGCCACCTGGACACCACCAGTGACTCAATGTCTTCTGAGGGTACAGTCCATTACTCAGGCCTGGCTTTCTGGAGAGGCCCTTTTGTGGTCTTGTGTTCTAAGGCAAGTTGTCACGTGAATAAACATTCAACTCAACAGTCTTCATTACAGCCACATACGTAGATACCAACAAAGAAGGTAACTACTCTCCATTTCCTGCTGAGATTGAGCTAAATGCCCCATATTGGAGAATGACAAAATAATTTAAGGNATATCCAGGGTGATGGGACATTGTGAAACAATTAGAATGATATGGTCTAAGACTATTCATTAACCTAGAAAATAGTCTGAAATATAGTGTTGTACCATAAAACAGTATGGGACACTTGATAGATGCTGGTGGCAATTAAAAAAAAGCAACATAACTTTTGGATGTTTATTTTATGTTAGGTGTTTTTGAGGCAATGGGGATATATGGCTTATGAGCTGGGATAGACACTGTTCATGATCTCAAGGAACTTACTATAAGACAGTGAAGGAAACAGTGACTAAAACTATTATGCAAATGTNTAGAATGCCATGCAAGCTTGTAGAAGAAAGGAATCCTGAATCAGACCAGGCGCCAGGGGACACCTCCACATGGAAGTGATGTCCNAGCCGAGCTGTGCTTGGAACAGACTTCTCTAACTCTTCAACCTAAAGTCATCTCCTCATTTCAGCCTCATTTTTCTTCCTCTCTTTCCTTGTTTTACTCTGTTTATAAAACAATGTAGTGTTTTGTTTATACTCTCTGACCCATGAGCCAAAAGGGCCTGAGGCTTTGGGGGAAGAGAGTGTTGGCCTGTGAAGGAGAATTAGAGAGTGGCCATGAGTGACTGGGAGAAGGCTCTTGTCCTGGTGCCACCCTGGAATGCTGATTCCTGTTGACGTCACTGTCAGATTACCAGGCAGTTAGCAAATTGCCTGTCTATGCCCAAGGGATGTAATTGAGACGTCACATCCGGTGCTCACAGCTCCTTCCATCGAAGGAGGGCAGGAAGCTCATAGCTCAAACGGCTCTGAAGGGCTTTCAATGTGGGGACACCAGGGCAGAAGGCATCTGCTGGCAGCATCTCAATTGGTTGCCTTTATTTATTGCACATCGACAATGGGCTCTGGATAATCTTCAATTAAGTACCTGCCCGTGGACCAGAATGTGTATCTACAGTATAGCTCTGGAGGTCATTCCAGTAGGATAAGACTATACTAACTGCCTGGTGGATGAATGAATGAATGAATAAATGAATGAGCCTGGGAGGCTGTAAACATTTGGGGGAGTTTGGACAGGACAGTGGTTGGGGTTACAGCTTCTTCAACTGGCACTTAAGGGGCTGCTGCCCACAGCGAGGTCAAGATGAGGGCACAGCCAGAGGAAGGTGTNTGGCTGTCTGGNAGAGCTGGTGAGGAGATCTGCAGGGCTGGGGGATGGTGGTGAGCATGAACTGGAGAGCATGGCAGAACAATAAAATCCAGATGTGGCCATGAGTCTGGGCAGCAGAGGTGGCCTTGGAGTTGGTTTCAACTATGCACTTAATACTATTGAGCCCCAGGCTGCCTACTTTCTGTAGTCTGTGGGGCCAGCTAAACAGCCATCTCAAACCTGGAGCAGATGACCCCATGAAGCTGCTGAGGCAGCTTGTGCCTGTGAGAGGAACTGGACAATGACTGTAGGTCANTGTGGGGGTGGGCTCCGAGTGTGTAGTGAGCATGTATGAATATGTGTAAATGTGTGAGAGCATGTGAGAGTGTATGTGTATATGAGTGTGGATGTGTAAGTTGAGAGGGTGTATAGGTGTGTTAGACCAAACATTATGAAAGTTCACCTGTATGTGAAATCCATCTTCAGTTATACTGGTGAGGGTTTCTCTGTAGCAGATGTAGGGGGAAGTCCCTGGAGCCCATTTTAGGTGAAAGCATGAATCTGGTGGCCACATCCTTCCCTTCTCCTTCATATGAGGTTGGATCCTCTCGAGAGCTGTTCAGGACGTCTGTGTTGTCTCTTTGTGACATTTATCATTATTATCACTTATCTTGTTGTGACTACTAAGGGATTTCCCCCTCCCCAAAACTGAAACTGCCTCCCTACATCTTCTGGGGGGGTGTCCCCAAAGCAGGAGTCTCAGGTCATANTCGCTAGCCTCTCAAGATTTAGCCCAGTGTCTAGCGCATAGGGAGTATTGATCAGGGTCCACGGGTAACAGTTAGGGAGAGGGTGGGAGCTCCAATTCCTCACCCTCCTCTCCCACATTTTCTGTTTCTCTTTTCACCTTTTCCTTGTATAGGCTGTAGGCCCAGTATGTGCCTCTTTGGTAGCCTGCTGAGCTGGGATGTCATATTTAGTGAGCTGAATATAGGGCATCCATTTTTTAAATGATTCACGTTGTGTGTGTGGGTGCACACACACACACACACACACACACACTTTCCACAGAAGGGGCATAGAGGTCAGAGGACAGTATTTGGAGCTAGGTTTCTCCTTCTACCTTGTTTTGAGGCAGGGTCTCTCTTTCTGTAGCTGCGTTGAGTACTCTGGGCTTGCTGGCCTATGAGCTTCTGGCTGATTCTCCTGTCACCCATCTCGCTGGAGGAGGGCTGTGATTACAGATGTGCACCATACCATCTGACTTTCCACATGTATTCTAGGGATTGAACTCAAGTTTTCAGACTTGTGNTATAAGCACTTTTTACCCACTCAGCTACTTCCCTGCCCTTAGCAATAATTATTTTGTATAAAATAGTTTATATCAGCACTTACTTTCTATCAAAGTCTATTTTATGTTTTGAATATAAATATACAATAAGTGTAAAACTATTGGAGCTAGGCAAGGTGACATGAGCCTGTAAACTCAGGCTGAGGCAGGAGGATTGTGAGTTCTAAACTGATTTGGGCTGCATTGTGAGTTCNAGGCAAANCTGGTACATAAAGACTCTGTTCCCCATGATCCAAAAACGAAACCAAAATTCAAAAAGCAACAACTAAGCAATTTATATCTCAACTCCCCCAAAATGGTTGGGATCTAAATTATTTGTGTTTTTCTGAAGTTAACCAGATGTCCTAGATTTTAATCTAGCAGCCTTCCGTCTGACTGAAAATGTTTTCATTCCTGCTCATGGGACAAGATCTGATGTTGAGAGAGCCTTCTCCCTGCTGCATGAAGTCACCCCNTTAATAAAATGTGCCGACACTTGCCTGTACAGAAGGAAGTGAAAAACCTCAATTGATGGCCTCAAGTCGATGAGAGAGGCCAAGTGAGACAGGGTGCCAGCTAGGGGGGTTAACCAGAGGAAGTGGGACTGACAAAGATTGCTGACGCAGATTTGGTTATACCTTCGCATGCATGGCCTTAAATGAGTCCAGGCCCTTGTTCAGTGATAACCACTCTCTGTTGATGGCGTCATACTCCATCTTACTAAGTCCTAGAAGTATCTGTCAGGTAGGAAACATTACCTCTGCTTCTCAGGTGGCTGGGNCACTGAATACAGGGAGAAGTATCTTCTAGGACAGTGCTTCTCAACCTTCTTAATGCTGCAACCCTTTAGCACAAGTTCCTCATGTTGTGGTGACCCCCAACCATAAAATTATTTTCCTTGTTACTTCAGAACTGTACTTTTGATACTGTTATGGATCATAATGTAAATATCTGTGTTTTCCATTGGTCTTAGGTGACCCCTGTGAAAGGGTCGTTTGACCCTCCAATGGGTTGAGAACCTCTATTCTAGATGTTTGGCACACCTGGGAAACAGTAAAATCAGGGCTGGAATGGGATAGCGCATGACTGAAGCACTACTTGCTTTCTTCTAACCCAGCCCAGGCAGCAACCGCAGGGTGTGGTGAAGGAGACCCATAGGAGGAATCAGGAGTCCCATGTATCAATTGCAGTGAAGTCTTACTGAGTTTCAGTGCTATCCATCCATCCATAATCTATCCCATCTGTCATCTATCCATCCATCTATCCATCTATCTGTCCCCAATGTATCCCATCTGTCATCTATCTGTCCACAATGTATCCCACCTGTCATCTATCTGTCCACAATGTATCCCACCTGTCATCTATCCATCTATCTGTCAATCCATCCATAATCTATCTCATCTGTCATCTATCCATCCATCTATCCATCTATCTGTCCACAATGTATCCCATCTGTCATCTATCCATTTTCTATCCATTTTCCTGTGGTGATGGAGAGGCATTCATCTGTCCCTTTCTCCCTTTCTCCCTTCCTCCCTCCCTCCCTCTGTTCCTCCCTCCCTCCCTCCTTCCGTCCCTCCCTCCCTCCTTTCCCACTATGTTGAGTGCTGAGTGTCTGTGGTAGCAGACCAGATAGCCTTGGGAAAGTTCTCTAGCTCATTTGGGGTTTTATAGACCCTCACATTTCCTTGTGGGCTAGACCACTAGCCCTTCTCAGCTTTGTCTCTCAATTGGCAGCTTGGCCAAGATCCAAAGTTGATGAAAAACTATGGACTCTTCCTGTGGGGAACCTTATATTNTTTTTCTTCCATTCAGCCTGGAATGAACAATGTACTAGACTATGGCCTGGACCGAGTAACCAATCCAAATGAAGTTAAGGTAAACCAGGTATGTCTGATGCCTTCTGGGCAGGGTCTGGGTGAGGTTCTGAGGTTGAGAAGGTNTCCACACGTCTATCTGTGTCTGTGAGNCAATGCTGTCNCTCCTTGGAGATTGCTGTTGATATCAGGGTCTGATATATGGCTCTGTGGCATCAGGGTCAGGGGAAGAGGAGGCTATTGCAAGGGTCCTGGGTAGAGAGTGGTCACAGTGAATGAATGAAGACTGGAGAGCAGGCCACACGATGCCTGAGTCATTTCACGCTTTGAAAATCGAGTAAGATTTTCAACCCAGTGTGTCATTGTTAAGGCTTGGCTTCAAGGCATGAGAGGGGACCTGGAAGGATGTGTCTGGATGGGAGGAAAAGAGAAGTGCCAAGGAGGAGAGAAAAGAGCCAGAGGCACCTGGTAAGGCAGCACTGTGGATGTGGAGAGGGACTTAGAGTCTCCAGAGAGCATCGCCAGGGGCCATTGTTAGGACTCTTGTCCAAAGCCTTCCTTTGATACAGTTAGGGCACATCAGCCAGCTTTTAGATGCCATTCTCCCAGCAGCCTCTTCCACGTTTTCTTGTCAGATAGCAGATCACTGCCAAGGTCTTGTAGGCTCAGTTGCTATGGAGACAGAATCATCGAGTAAAATACAGAACCCGGGTGGGAGAGGTTTTTTGGTTTTTTTTTTTTTAATGGATAATGTACTGCTCTGGAAATCTCTCCTGTGGAGAAGGGGGAGGTGGAAGCAGCAAGCGTCACCGGCTCTGACGTGGGTGGGATGTGGGGACTGACTGAGGCTCAGCTGTGTGTATGTGGGGTGTGGGGAGGCGAGACAGGACCTCCACATTGTCTGTTTCGGACAGTGGCCATGGAGCCGTGCTATCCCATTGTAGATGCCATGGTTGGATGACTTCTGAGGGAGGGTGGCCAATAGGTCTTCTCACTAAGGAAGCATCTTCATGGCCCCTGGCTACCCAGGAATGAAAGAGCTGTGCCTTCTAGCTTTCAAAAACCTGGGTGTGCCAGCTGCTGGTAGTGCTCTGAGCAGGGAAGTAGAGGCCAGACGGGATGCGTAGCAGAGGGGCTCATGGTNGTGCGTTCTGCATGGGCTGTGTCTTCTTTGCTGCGTACTCACCTCTCTGTCTCTCTCTGTCTCTCTCACCAGCTTTCTTTCTCCCGTGTGTGCACACTGACCATTGTGGAGCAGTAAGAAGAAACATCATACAAGCTGCNCTTCCCTCTCCAGCAGCACAATGCCCATCCAATCCCCTGAGCAGGGGGGGGCTGGGGCTGGGGATGAGTGTTACGGCAGCATATCTCATGACCAGGTGACCCTATTTCCCCTGTTTTCCTGCCCTGAGAGGANAGGGTCACAGAGACCTTGGAGCATCTTCCACGAGGCCTTAGGAAGGCAAAGGTTTGCTATTTGTCTCAGTTCAGAGAGCTCACAGTGAAGAACAGGGTCATTTCCGAGAACGGGGAAATTCTCAACATCTGTTTCCTCTCAACGGAGGCAAAAGCCCATTGAGCGTGAGAATGGNGGCTGTTAGGCTGGCAGGTGTCCAGGGCCTGGGGTAGCCAGCTTCACCAGATGATGGCCACTGGTTGGTAAAGCTGTCCAGCCCTAGGAGGATCTGGGCTGGGCTGGGAGCCAGGCCTAGTATATGTAATTTCTTTTCAGTTCCTATACCTTGAGGGCATCCAAAAGGTCAAGTGCATATGTCTCCCCACTTCCCTCTTTCATTCCAAAGAACATTTGGCCCTACAAGGAGAACCCTGGGTGGAGACTGGGTACTATTCTGCCTGTAAACCCTGTCATGCTGTAGACTGACAGTTCTGCCTCATTTCCTCTTCCACCCCAAGAGGGGTTCCACTGCCATCTAGTGCTGCTCATGACAGGGTCACACTGGTACCCAGCGATGAGAGGCAACACAATGCTGAAGAGAGCTAGACCCTAGGAAAGAACCCAGCTCTTCTACTTTTAGCCACGCTTCTGGGCCATTCAGAACTTGAGTTTCATAATCTATAAAATGCACCTAACATTAGTTNTTTAGGAGATTAAGCAGGATCATTTATAGAAGTGTCTAAAACAATATGCAACATGTGAGATACTCTAAGAATAGGTGTTATTCTTGCCATCATAACATGTTATTGTACTGTGAAGGAGATAGGTTATGGGGTCTCATCTTTACTTATGTCTTTGTTATTATTCTGTTTAGTTTCAGTTAAGTTTTAAAGTCAGCTTTCGGGCTGGAGAGGTGGCTCAGAGGTTAAAGTCAGCTTACAAAGTGATGGGTTTTGTTATGACACTTTCACACACACACACACACACACACGCACACATGTATGTTCTTGATTCTCTTTTTCTGAAGAAGGGGCATTTTTATTTTGCACTGGGCCCTGCAAATTGTGAGTGGCTAATCCTGCCTCTCCCTGCTCAGGAAGTATCAGGCAGACGAGTGTCTGCTCAGATGGTCCCAGCCTCAGATCCTGACTCCTCCGACAACTGCCTGCTCTCTCTTTTTCTGTGTACTTTGTACTGTCAACTTCAGTTTGTGGATTTCCCTGTTTGTAGCTTCTGCCCTTCTCTCTGCTCTCAGTGCCTGGCCTGTGGCCCCCTATGTCCCCCCAGCTAGTGTGCCATTTCACTCCTGTTTGTAGACTCCTACCAGGCTGCCTCATCCTCAGCTCTCTGCTTGACTGCTTCTGCCTCTCTCTCTTCTGTCTGGAAGGGATCCCAGTGCTTCTCAGNCACAGCTCTGACCCCTCTAGCCTCCCCTGACAATTGTCTCCAGCCTCTGAGGACCACAAGATGTGTAAACAAGTCTGTTGTGATTTGAGAAACCCCACAAGAAGATAACAAGTTGTTAGAATTTCAGGAATGGAGAACAGTCAGATTCCCCAGGCAGAATATCCTTAGTGTGGGGAAGGGTATTCCTTCAGTGGGAGTATAGAAATGGCTTCACTCCAGAAGAGCCCACATCCAAGAGAAGAGTAGATATGTGTGTAAATTCCAGGGTTAAAAAAAGTTTGCTTCCTCCTATTCTATCACCAGGTGGTTTTCTCTGAACTACATAGTGTGTGTGGGTGTGTGTATTTTAATAACTTTAGCATGATGTTTTTTGTGACCTTTTGGCTAAATAATAATAATATTGATAGTGGGTTTGCAAGATTTAGCAAACAAAAAACCCACATGATTCCTAGTTAAATTTGAAATTTCAGATAAACAGAGAGATGTCTTTCAGTATAACTATGTCCTGACTAGTGCCTGGAACAGTATTTTATCCTGTAATGAGAGCTGACATCACATCCTGCATGTGTCATAGTTTAGCAACAGTAATATTAACCCCTAATTAATGACCATTATATATTGAGTCTCTGCAATATGCCAACTGCCTATATTATTCCATTTAATCCCCTATTTTCCTTTTATAAATGAGAAACCAAAGACTTTGAGATGTCAAATACCTGTCCAAGATCATATAGATTTTAACTTTTGTCTGGACCCAGAGCCCATATGCTTCTCTGAGTCATCCCCATCTCACAGGTCAGATTGTCACTTCACTCCTTAGAAAAGTCTGGAACCTTTCCCCTGCACTGCCTCATTATGCACACATTTCATATGCATATGTCTCAGTATGCACACAGAATACTTGTGTGTCATTCCTGAGGTAACTAACCCCATGGACAGGTGTGGGCAGAGCTAGAATTAAAAGCTGAGATGCCCATGGACAAGCCAAGATAGAAATGAGGCTGCCTGGGATTCAGTGCCTGGATCCTATCATAGGCCAAGCATCCCAACTCAAAATTCTCCCAAGTCTGAAACTTAGAGCGCTAACACGATGCCACAGTGGGAAAGCTTACGCTGTGAAATTTGGGGTGGACATGGCGGTGCATGCCTTTATCCCAGCACCCTTTGAGTTTGAAGCCAGCCTGGTCTATATAGCAAGTTCCAGGCCAACCAGGGATATATCACGAGACCCTGTCTCAAAACACAAAGTTTACTTTATGCACAAAATTATGGAAAAAGTCTTATAAAATTATACTTAGGTTATGTATAGAAGGTATAGATGAAGTATAAATTGACTTTCTGGTTAGACTTGGGTCCCATCCCCAAGATTCCTCATCAGGTATGGGTAAATTTCCAAAAATCTGAAAAAAAAAATCTGAAATCAGAAGTGCTTACAGTACATTATTTGGAGTATGCAGTCCATACTCCATGTTAGAATGCACAATGAAGGCAG
>LZPO01055073.1:504243-516024 GCA_001675575.1 Neotoma lepida
AAGCTCTTAGGGGCCATCATCCCACCCCACTGAGCCCTCTTCTCTGCAGATCTTGCAGAGATAACATTGAGTTCTTGAAGATCTTGCATTGACATAACAAATTGATTTCTAAACANTGTAGANGGTGTGTCTGTCACCATCACCATCATCCAAAGGGTCTTCCTAGGGCAGTTGTAGTCANTGTGGTCTCATCCTTCATGAAGGGCATGGTTCTGAGGTCTTNTTGGAAGTTCACTGGCAAAATGAGGGGACATGTCCCAATTCTGATCTAGCCCCAACCTCCACCGAGCACGTCAGTGTCACCAGGCAAGCTGTCTAGTTTTCTACCAACCACTCATCTATCTTTCCTTGTAGCTCCACCCTCCCATTTATGAGGCGTCACCTGCGCTCCAGCCCAAGCCCTGTCATCCTGAGGCAGTTGGAAGAGGAAGAGAAAGCTCGAGAAGCGGCCAACACAGTGGATATCACCCAGGTCATGAGCAAGCTGGACCGCAGGAGCCAACTCAAAAAGGAGCTGCCTCCTAAATGAATTTCTGATTCCTGGGGTGGGGGGCATGNGCTTGGGAGAGGCAACACACCCCCAAAAGGATTAGTGTTTAGAAGGTTCATTCTCCATCAGCAAAATGTAGGGTTTAGAATGGACTTCTAGATCAAGAGTACATGGCTTTGTTTTCCTACTCCAAGTCATGAAGGAGCAGGGCTGGTGTTGGTAGGGGGTTGTCACATGAGTGAGTAGCAGTGCCCACCACATTGCTGTAGGGAGCTATGGTGAGAAGCATAGGTAAAGGGGCCACATTGTGTGCTACCTTCTCAAGAAACTGACCCTCCACCCTCCAAGGCTACTTCTCTGAGGAGTAATTGTTTAGAATAGCTTTGTGAAATTTCTCACCCCTATCTCTCCAATTCAGATGCCACTTAACTTGAGATCCTTCCACAGGGCTCTTGTCAGGCCCATCACTGGTCTCCTCTGTTACACCTGCCTAGGAAGGCATTGCTGGGACACATTTTCTAGTGAGCTTGTTCTTAGCCATGGTTACTTCTTTTCTATTTTTCCATCCCCTTGTCTATAATGTGTGGATAAATAGCTTATAGGAATGAAAGACTCAGTCCAGAGGAGGCAAGGAGACATGTTCTGTTGACATGTCTCTTTGGTTAAAGAACAAAGGCACTGATGTTTGCATCCAGGAGGAAGAATTGTGGGTACCAGATATACTTTGGGCAATAGACTTTGGCACTACCTTTCCCTATCACTGTAGACTAGACTAATTTCAGTGCTTAGGGGAGATGACAGCTCAACCCATGACTCAACTCACGAGGTTATTCTTGAAGATAAATANCNCCATGTACCTGTATGCAAAAGAGAAAGAGACCAGTATAAGAGACCAGTCTTCTAAAGCAGGAGCACACACATTCCACACGTTTATTGAGCACTTTCTATGTGCAGGCATGGATGAACAAAATGACATTGTTCTTCTGTAAGAGAGCTTGTGGTCTAGGACTGACCAAAGCAATGAAACCATCAGGTAGCCTTGGTGGTGTAGCACTAGGCCACAAACTAGAGTGACATACAATAGTAAGCGTTTATTGTTCGTACATATGGGGTCATCTCGGTGGCTCTGTTGTTCTTGGCTCTGTTTTCTCCTGTCTGGAGTTCGGCTTACAGAAGTTTGGGCTGGGACAAATAGGACATGTCTGTTCTGCTTCATGTGCCTCTTAACTTCCAACAGCCCTGCCCAGGATGGTCTTAGGATAGTGGCAGAATTGCAAGGGAGAAAGTAGAAATGCATATGGCTTCCCATGGCCTCATCCATCTTTTCTTGGCCACAGAAAGTCACAGATTCCTCCTAGATTAAAGGAGTGAAGAAACAGGGCTGGGGATACAGATCAGTGGGTAGAGTGCTTGCCTTGCATGGGTGAAGTCATGAGTTCAATCCCCACCACCACATAAAACCAAAGATGGTGGTGCACCCCTGTAATCCCAGATTGGGAGGTGAAGGCAGGAGTATTGTGAGTTCAAGGTCATGCTTACAGACATAATGAGATACCACCAGAGATGTGCTTTTTACATTTTCTTTTGAAGAATTTTGGAGTCTCCAGGCAGAAGCTTCAAGTAATGAACCATTATAAAGTGAGTGGTGTGAGGGGAAGGGCAAAATCTAGCTTCCCTCTTGGAGTCCAATGCCCAAGACTTAGTAAGTTCTATACATGTGTGTTATGTGACTGGATGAAGGAACAAATGAACTAATGGTGAGTGAATGAATGAATGGGAAGAACTCTGCATTCTGAGGAAGCCTCTNGGACCCGGGTCCAGTTCTAACACAAGCCATGTAGTCTTGAGCAACTCAGGCCCTCTCTGCTTAGTCATTTGTGCAAAGAGGGCCTGTCACAAGATCAGGTCCAGAACTGGGATACCAATTTTACTTGAATATTTAGAATATGAGGAGATTTAGGTAATTTTTAAAAATTTACATTAAAACAACCATAAATATATTATGAAATGGAATGCAAAATGCGCATGAATTTTTAAGGCTAACATTGGAGACATCAAAGTCATTTCATGCTNCACTATACAGGTTCAGGCATTGCCCTTCTAAGACTCCTGGGGGATGCGTGTTTACCCGGCTCTCCTGCTGTTTGGCCTACTTTAGTGGGAAAGTTTGAGAAGCATGAAGCCAGAGAATGCTTGCTGTCCTTTCCAATCACCCCACATGAGCTGAGGTCATGCTAGCAGCATGGTGGCTAGAGTGGTAGAACCACAGGCGTTCACAGGAGTTCGTCATGAACTCTTCAGGGCACCAGTGCCTAGATCTATTGTCTTTAGTGTATCCATCTTCACCCCACTCCCCAGCCTTGTGCTTCTCAAGTCTGTTATTTTCTGGAAGACCACAGTGTGCTGTTTTGGGTTCTTTCCCATGTATATGGGAATCTGCTCAGTGTCTGAGATACAAGGTCCTGCCATCAGTGAGAGGCACAGGCATTAAACAGAGTAGGTGAGCATTTGTTTTTTAGTGAATGAAGAAATAAAGTTCTGAATATTTCTACACAAAGGAAGGTACAAGAGAAATGGCTTCACTATGGATAGCAGCAATTAACAATCCATGACAAGTGTTTGTGCATGTGTGTGTGTACATGTGTGTATGTGTGTGTGTGTGTGTGTGTGTGTATGCAAGTAGAGGCCAGAAAAAATATATATGCAAGGTCTTAATATGTAGTCCTGACTGGATTAGAACTCACTATATCTACTGAAGAACCTTGAACTCACAGAGATCTGTCTGCCTTTGCCTCCCAAGTGCTGGGACTAAAGGTATATACCACCACATGTGGTCCCTAAAAACCAGTTTTTAAAAGAATCAATAGAAGGACCATGGAGGGATAAAAAATATGCGAAGTGGTCTTTATCCTCACAGGGTTGATGAAGGTGTGTGAGTGCAAATGGCTATACCATGAGACAGAATGTGATTAGGAAATTGTCTGTGTTCAGCATGTGAGATTTGCCAAGAGTTGGAGAGAATTGTTGGGCCTGAGGGAAGCTTTTGACAGATGTGTGATTAGAAGTGTCAGGCTTAGGCTAGGCATGGTGGTACACACCTTTAAACCCAGCACTCAAGAGGCAGAAGCAGGCAGATTTCTGAGTTCGAGGCGGGCCTGGTCTACATATTAGTTCCTGGACAGCCAGGGCTATACAGTGAGACTGTTTCTCAACAAACAACAAACAAATACAAAGAAGAGCCAGGCTTCCACACTGGTCTCCTTCTATGTGTCACAACCGCTCAGCATCCCACAGTGACAGTCAGCCTCTGTGACATGCCAAGCATCGTACAGGTGCTGCAGTCAGGGACTCGGGTAGGGGGGCAGGGAAGAAGAGAGGAGGAAGGCCCCCACTGGCTACTTACAGTTAACAGGAAAGACAAGAGTATGGCCAGCTGAATTATAGGGAAGCCCCATGATGCTTTGGGAGGTCTTGGTAGGAACCACTAGCTTACGGAAGGGGTGGAGACTTTAAGAAGACTGGATGGGTCCTGGGTTGGTAGGTGGCGTACATGATTAAGACCAACGGGCAGCCTGGACCACTCATCCTGGAAGGCTCTGTTTACCATCCAGCTTGCAGGACTGCATATGTTTGTGTGACATCACTGTACCTCAATTCCAACCATCAGCTCTTTTCCTCTCTTACTCCTGTCTCATCCCTGGTGTCAGAGTCTGACAGTGCCATCTCANCTCCTGAGATCTTCAAGGAAATTCACAGGTTTGGTAGCAAAGGGGCCAGAGATCTCTTTCCAATGCTGAGGTGTTGAAATAGCATCTATGGCTGCTGTCACAGCTCTCATGGGGGCAAAGGCTCCTGTTAACTTGTCACTAGGAGCAAACATAACAGCAGCACCTTAGGGCCCATTTGTACCTCAAATGGCATCAAAATAGTGCATATGTAGATAATATTGTTGCTATATTTAAATCATTCTCAGACACCATCTTCATTTCTTAATTCCAGAATTTAACCACATAACAAGCTTCTCTGCTCATGGAGTTTAACTATTCTAGATTAGATTATTCTATAAGGCTCTAGGATTTCTTTTGTAGAATTATATTTTCCTGTTAGACTTTTACAGAAATCATTGCTTTCATTATGGGTAGTAAGTAAAAGATATAAGAGCCAGGGGCAGGAAAATGAGAGTGAAGTACTTAGAACCATGCCTAGCACATCATAGATGCTCTACAAATGCTGGCCGCTGCCACCTGTTCACCATCACAATCATCACCTTTACCATCACTACGATCATCATCACCACTATCATCATCCCCATCATTATCACATCCCAGTCACCATCATCTCATCATCTTTACCCTTATTACCAGTACCATTTCCATCCTCATCATCACCACAAATCACCATCATCACCTTCATCCCCATCATCATCACCACCATCACTATCATCATCATCATCATCACCACCATCACTATCATCATTATCATCATCATCATCATCAATCACCATCATCATCACCACCATCACTGTCACCATCATCATCACCACCATCACTATCATCATCATCATCACCACCATCACTATCATCATCATCATCATCATCACCATCACTGTCACCATCCTATCATCATTCCCATTATACAATTATAGCAATCCTTATTACCATCACTCCTCCTCCACCATTCCCATCATACTCACCATTGGAATCAATACCACCATCACCTCCACCACCACCATCACCAATACTTTCACTGTTACCATGATCATCACCACCACCACTATTACCATTATTATCATTACACTTTTACATGGTCTTGAAGTAAGCACCTGCTTTCTCCTGTCAGTATTCAACACAGTCATCCACTATTCTTTCTTGTTTAAGTATTACCTTAGGAATATTTAAATCATTTTTGTCCCAAACCACCTCACTGCTCTACTCTCTCAGCATCCTCTGCACTCTCTAAACAGCATTAGGTTATATTTGAGTATATAATANATTTCTATAGCCTCTAACTACAGCTTCTAAGAGAAGACTGATTGGTAATAGTGTAGTAACCAGTAGGCCTGTGGCCCCAAGTTTTATGACCGAAGTGAGGGTCAGTTCCAGCCAGGAAGGTCTTGTGCCAGACTGTGTTCAGTGGAGTGACCAAACAGAGAATAATGTCCTCACCTAAGCTGACTTTTCCTTATGGCACCAACTTTCCTTGCTTTTGAGGAAGAGGGGTAGAGCACAGCAGGAAGAGACTGAGGGGGCCTAGNTCCTTGCATGCTGAATGTGGCCACAGGTCTCTGATTTCTTAGCCAGTTTCTGATGGAACAAAAATGAGTAGAGAGGCTGCACCATCCGCTTCACCTTCCACGAAACACCCTGTGATTGTGTCTCCCTGTTACTGTTCCGCCCATTTCATGCTCCTGCCCTCCCTCTCTTGGCTCCCTCGCACAATAAAATAAGACTCTACTNGTCTGTTTCCTGTCGCATTTCTTCACCACGTGTCTTGCATGCCACTGCTTTGCTGCTCATGTCATTGGTTGAGGGCTGGGTTACAGAGCACAAGCCCAGGCCTCCATGGGAGGAACAGAGTGAGACTCATGATTTCCTTGAGAGAAAGAGCTAGAAAAACAAACAAACACCCAAACTGTCCTATACCAACTGGGAGAGTGGCCATTTGCCCAGAAGGGACCATCTCAGTCCAGGTAAGTGAACAAGGGAAGGCTGTGGCCACCTTTCTTCCTGTCATTCATGGTGAAAGGGGAAGGTTCTGGGGAAGGAAAGGGATGGGGAAGGGAAAGAGGAGAAAGGGATAGTCAAGCCATATGATCTTGGTTAAGTCCCTTTATCTCCAGGAGCCTCCATCTTCTTATCTTGAAGATGGGGTGATCTTAGGAGTTTGTGACACTTTGCAAGGCAGTTCAAGTGAACTTAGTAGGTACCTTACTGATACCTCCCCCGCCTACTCTCTCTAGCTTATTTCCTCATTTAGATAATTTTATTCCACTTTCCGGGACATAGAACTCACACAGGCAATAGGATGGTGACACGTNTTAGTAGGAGCACCATGGGTCACACACGTAGGCTCAGAAGCACATTTAGTCATTGTCTTAATTTTTTACTGCTATGTAACAAATGAGCTCATTCCTCTCAGTGGTCCATGAGTGTACCTCACTTTACACTGGGCCAGGATCGTTTGNGTAACCTTGAGACCAGGCCTCNCTCTGAAGTCAGTAGCCTCCTGCCCAGGGCTCAGGCAGCCTCTGTCAGTCTTAGGGTCTGAAAGATGAGCAGAGCCCTCTGAACAAGACATCTATGTGGTTGTTGCAGAGAAGGTGTGTTTCTCATTGTGGTCCTTTTTAGGCCTCTCTTGGAAACAGTAGTGGTTTAGCTGTCCCTAAGACACCACTCACCTCTCCTCAGAACCTCTGGCCATGCCCAGCTTTCATGTGGTATTTCAGGAGGGACCCAGCAGCCCACACCAATTGACGCTTGTGGCCTGCAAAGGAAGAGGTAATGGTAAAGAGCCTGAGTGCAGCTCTCAGCTTTAATTTCCCTGCTCAACTTGGACAAAGCTCCTTCAGGTTCCTTAAGCTGAGTGAATACCAGACCCTCCCCTTCTGCTCCGACACACTGGACTCTGGGGCCATGGTGGCCAGGACAATGAGATACTTCCTTTTNCCTTGCTGAATAACAGAAACACCTCTTCCTCTAGAATTGCCTGTCTCTTTCCTGCAAGCTTCTCAGGTTCTACACTTAGCCTTTCTCCTCAGCTTCCCTTGCCCAGTCTGAGGGGAGGCCTGGGCAGGTCCTAGGATTGGAGCACCTAAAGCATTGTCAGGGTGGACACAGGCGGAGGTGTGGTCTCAGGCATGGAAGCTCAATAGGGCACCGGTTGCAGGTCTCCCCACTTGCACTGTTGTATTGAAGTTAAATGTCTTTCAGGTGGGTTTGTGGCTCAGTGGTAAGACACCTAACAAGGGCAAAATCATGGGTTAGATTCCCAGCAAAGTACACACACACACAGACACAGACACAGACACACATACACACACACAAAGAGCAAGAAAATAGTATCAAATGCTTCCAGGTCTAAAGCTGTCGTCAACAATGAAGAAGAGGTGACATGGGGTAGGAAGGACATTTGGAGACTTGAATTGAGGGGTTCTAGTTCAGCCTGGTTACAGTCCAGCAGACTGGAAGAAAATCAATTTGTGACACATGGGTCCTGGCAAGCCTTTGTATGGTTATGCCACTGTTACAGGTACCTCGGGGTAACCTTTTCAATCAATCCCTCCNGAAGGCGGCCAGAACAGGTCTGCATCGTTGCCATTGGGAGGAGATTGAATTAGCTGCGGATAGCCCATCAGCCTTGATGGCTGGAGATGTGACCACTCACAGAACTCTCTTTTTTCCTTCTCCACAGCCAGGTCAGCACTTGGCTCCCAGTCCCCACCTGGCCGTGTATACAGGGACCTGCGTGCCTCCCTCTCCTTCCACCCCCTTCTCCCCAGCCTGTCGCTCTCCCAGGAAGCCCTTTCCCTCACCAAGTCGCTTCATCCGGCGGCCCAGCATCGCCATCTGCCCCTCGCCCATCCGAGTGGCCTTGGAGAGTTCTTCAGGCCTGGACCCCAAGGGGGAAGCCAGCTGGTCTGGTGCCAACTGTGGGCCCTCAGTTATTGAGAGCAGTGAGACCTCTGTTGACCACTCAAGACCACACGGCCAACCCAGGGCCCCTCCCAAGGCCCGTGCGGCTCTGTCCCTTGGAAGGTTTCTGAGACGGGGATGTTTGGCATCTCCGGTTTTTGCCAGGCTCTCACCCAAGTGCCCCGCTGTTTCACACGGGAAGGTGCAGCCTCTGGGGGACATGGGCCAACAGCTGCCCAGGCTGAAACCCAAGAAAGTAGCCAAGTAAGAAGCCAAAGGGGTTGGTGTTGTGTGCATGTGGACAGTGGGTGTGGGTGTGGGCGTGGACTGTGGCTTCGTGGTGTTGATGGAGCCATGGAGCTGATAATGAGGATTGTGGAGAGTAGACGNATCTCTAAACCACCGAATGCCCTCAGAAACTCAGTCCCATCATCTCTCCCTCCTCCAGCTGGTACAAGGGGAGCTTCTTTCTTTTTCTGCCCATTCTCCTCCACACACCTGCCCTGTCCCAAGACTTCTAGTCAGGTAAATTCACTACATTTGTAAAGGGCCTCAGCAGTAACCACAGGCTATGACATCCTTAAGATACGATTCCCCAGGGGCTCCCACCCTTCTCCATCCCATACCTTAAGTGCCATGNCCTCCTTGGTCCTCACAGACACCTGCCTGCTGTCCTATAAAGGGCCTCAAAAAGATACTTGTTCCTGTGGTGGCCTAAGATAAATGAGTATCAACTTCCAACCGAGCAGTAGCTCCTCTAAACTCCATTTGGGGGAGCTCTAAAAGTCTGAAATCTGAGACCCCCAAGTGCCCTGAGGTAGCCACTCTGCGAAGAGCAGAGGCCCAGACAAGTGTTTCAGAGGGCCTGGATTCACAGCAGAGAGCCAAGTCGCAGCTTCATCTTTCCTAGGATTTGGAGGGAACAGTCAGAGTCACCCTCAAACCTAATGACACAGTCCTACATTTGGCCCTGCCTGGGCGTGGAGAAAGAAATGTCAGTCAGAGGTCTTAGATTGCCATGGAGCCCCAGAGAGTGTGACCTCTTCAGTGCAGTGAGTGTGGGGACAGCAGGGAGCACTGGCTACTGTCCCCTTCTTGCCTGTGTGGCTTGGAGGAGGAGGGAGGTAGGCTATATTGCTTTAGGAAATAATGAGGATCTGGTATGAGTCTGTTGATTTTCCTCAGCTGGCTCTACTGAGGAAATGCTCTAGGTCTGAGGCCACTGTCCCACTTCATGTGTGGGAATGGGGCTTTTCGAAGGCTGCCTTTCCAGCGTCCTCAAGAGACAGTTTAAAGGAGTTGAGGATTAAATACCGGTATGCCAACACTACAGGGACAGGCAGAATTCATCAAAACCATAAAAACTGAGAATTGAAAAGAAAGCATATTTGGGATTATCTTTCATTCAACAGAAAAACATAAGCCCCAGTCAAAGGCGTCTCCAGAGCCAGTGGCTGCACCTGTCACTCTGGGCTGGTGTCCCTGGCATGCTAGTCTTTGGGACTGTTGGGATCAAGTGGGGATTACCTGCCCTCCCTTTCTCTTCACTTGTTTTTGTGTCTGAAGCTTTTTCCAGATCAAAATGGAAATTCCTACTGACAGTGGGCCTTTTCTGATGGACTCCGATGACACCGGGGCTGGAGAGTCTGGTGACCAGGCCACGGAAAAGGAAGTCATCTGCCCTTGGGAGAGCCTGGCTGAGGGAAAGGCAGGCTGAGCAGGGCCTTGGGCTGGGAAGACAGTCCTGGCAGACACCGTCAGACCTGGGGCACACTCTCTCAAANCCAAGTGCACTAGAGTGATATTGGAGGCCTGGAAAAAGCAGATGAGATGGAGTGCAGGGACATGTGCTCTGACTGACTCCCTTTCCCCCTTCCCTGACTTTCCCTTGCTTGG
The DNA here is from genome assembly GCA_001675575.1 of Neotoma lepida. Lineage (NCBI taxonomy): Eukaryota > Metazoa > Chordata > Mammalia > Rodentia > Cricetidae > Neotoma > Neotoma lepida. The sequence goes on from LZPO01055073.1 coordinate 514,261, forward strand.
CCAGAAAGGCATGTGGGCCAGAAGANATCCCTTGCTGCCTTAAAACCAATAAAAGGGTCATTTGGAAGATTTTCTTGGATTGAGGTACTGGCATATGCCTGGGCTTATTTTAGTATTCATAACCTATTACTTGTGAGTTAAACTCATGTCTTCAGTTTTGTGGGGAAGGGGACATTGATCCACATCAAAGAGTTCTTCCCCTTCCATCTGAACTGGTTTGGACATGACGATTTCATTTAATCAAGGTCCATGATAGTCTCCCAAGGTGGCATTGCACAGAAAGGGCAATAGCTTGGGCAAGGGTCACTTGGAGCACAGGATTCTCTAAGATGGTCACAAGACAGGATTTGTTTAAGGAGGGTAAAGCAGGCATAGTAGATTCATCCTTCCTTCCTTCCTCCCTTCCTTCCTTCCTTCCTTCCTTCCTTCCTTCCTTCCTTCCTTCCTTCCTTCCTTCCTTCCTTCCTTCTGTCCTTCCTTTCTTAAAATTATGTGGATATGTGTGGGACTCTCTGTGGGTATTGCACATGTGAACACAGGTACCTGCAGAGTCCATAAGAGGGTATTGGATCTCCTGTATCTGGAGTTATAGGTGTTGGTGAGCTGTCTGACATGGGTGCTGGGAACCAAACTTGGGTCCTCTGGAAGAGCAACAAGGCCTTTTACTGCTGAGCCATCTCCCCAGCCCAGAATTGTTACTCTTGTTATTGTGACGAAACACCAGACAGAAGCAACTTAAGGATGGAAGGATTTATTTTGCCTCCCAGTTTGTGGATGCAGCTGGTCATGGTGGAGAGACCGTGGTGGCAGGAGTTTAAGGCAGTTGGTCGCATCATATCTGTAGTCAGGACACAGAGAGCAGAGAGAGCTGGAGAGTAGTACTCAGCTCACATTCTTTTTTCTGTTTAGTCCAGGACCCCAAACTATGGGGCAGTGTTGCCCATGGTCTTCCTTGTTCGGTTAAACTTTTATTTAACACGAACTCCTCTCATGGATACACCCAGAGGTATCTTTTCCATCAAGTTGATATTGCAGGTTAACCCTCACCGAATGGAATTTGGGGGAGAAGGGAGGGCTACTGGCCCTGATGAAGGGACAGGTCAATTTCAAGAATGTTTTGGACAGGCCATGTGNAGGGCATCCTTGAGTCAAAGTCATTGTTCNAGAAGTCATATAGGGCCTGAGAGTGGTCCTGNNTCAGTCCTCAACTGTGCATGGTCATTGGCTGGAAACTGCAGGGTTGTTGGAGAGTCCTGTGCTGCAGACCAGATCTTCAGTCATCCACTCCTTACAGGAGGGATGTGAAACACTTATTTTTCTCTTCTACTGCACCAGGCTGGAGGTGTGGATCTTAGTATGTTCCACCCACCTGTTCCCCCAGGTACTCATCCAACAGGTACTTATTAACTGAGTTCCTACTAGGTGCCTGGCACTGTGCCAGCTCCATGAACTCATCTAATGGTTTTCAACCAGGTCAGTTTTGTCCCTCCATGGACTGTTGGACAGTGCCTAGAAACAATTTCGAAGGTCAAGATTGGGGTGGGGTGTGGGCATTGCTACTGGCAGCTAATAAGCAAAGGCCAGGGATGCTGTTTAATATCTCACAATGCTNAGNACTCATAACAAAAGACTATCTGCCCCAAAAATTAGAGGTACCACTACTGAGAAATCTTGGTTCTTATTGGAAGGTGGGGAGGGGACACCACAACACAATCTCTTTGTCCCAATATGTCCATGTTGACTAAATCTCCTTTTTCTGATTTT
>LZPO01055073.1:531968-559756 GCA_001675575.1 Neotoma lepida
TACAAAGAATAAAGAAAATCGTTATCTTACAAAGCAACCTAGAGGTAGGTTAGGCTTCCTTAGGGTTTTGGAAGGATGTATACAGGCTCTGTGCAAACACTACACTACATTTAAGGGACAGAGCTCAGAACAAGTTCTTACAAATTTAAANAATTGGAATNATATCAAGTGTATATGGGACTTGAACATTTGTAGATTTTGATATCCCAGGGGGTTCTAGGACCAATTCCCTGCAGCTACTGAGGCATGACTAAGCATTAAATGCACTCTGANCTCTCTTTCCTTCCCTCTCCTCCTCCTCCCCTCTCCCCNCTCCCCCTTTCCTCTCCTCTCCTTCCCTAATCTAACCTCCNAATTTGTTTTGATGACTCACTCTTGGGTGATCATCTGTAGTTTCAAGATCACATCCCAGAAGGTACCATGTTCAGGATCACACGGGCAATCTGAGAATGGAGCTGTTCACGGGGAGCCACAGTGAGCTGCTGAGGGCAGCCNGAAGGGCTTCGAGTGGCATGGCGTGTGGGCGCCTCTGCTTCACTGAGTTTCAAACTGACGCTTCTGGTCAAGGGGCTGCTTCATTGGTCTCTGCTGACCATTTTGGCATGGAGCCCAACGGAAACAATGGTGCCCTTTTCTCTGAATAGTCCTTTGGGTCACCTCAGAGAAGACCAGGGCCGGGAACTGAGGGTGGAGAGAGCAATTAGGGGGGAGGAGGAGGAGGAGATGTGGATTTTCAAAGGTCAGCCGGAGTATGATTACTGATTGCCTGGAGATTTATTCCAAGTGCCTTTCCTGACTAGAAAAACACCAAGCCCACAAGTGGGGTAGAAGTTGAAGAACACTTTAATTCATAAGGAAAAGGGCTTGAATAATTGATGCCGCCCTGCCAAAGATAATTTCAACCAGCTCCCTCTATCTCACAAAGACATTTAGCATTGATTGAGATCAAAGTATCAGGAACCCCTGCTGCTAGGCTGAAAGGCAAAACTGGCAGCGGCCTTTCTCCGCTCTGATAATGTCGTCTTTATGTAGTTAATAAACTGCACACTTCAGTCAAACTATATCATTACAGAAGACTTAGGGAGCTAATAATTTAAAAGCAAAGAATTGCCTCTGTTCCTCACTTTGAACTAAACAACATTCTGTTGAATGAGGGGGACATCAAAGTCTTGTCACTATTACCAGTGTGGCTCTAGCAGAAGGCCCCACAGAGTGGGTACTTCAGTCATCAAGGGGAAAAGAAAGAGAAAGAAAGGGAGAGATTAAAGACATTGGCTTATCCACCCAAAGGCGGTACCAGGTGTTTTGATTATTATTATTTGTACTGGGCAAGCATCAGGTGGCTCTTGTATCAATGCGTGTCCTTGTCCAACTGATGCCTGTGAACCAGGTCAGACAGTTCGCTTTTCACCTTGGCCCTGCTCTGAACTTTGTCCTGATGATATCTCTGTTTGCCTCTAGCCTGCCAGCCCTGCAAGTCACCCNGGCTTCCCTGGGTCCCATTTAGGTGACTTGCTTGACCTCTCTTTGTGCCGGGTCATGGAACGGCACACTCTCCTTTGCTTGCTGTTGGCCATTACGTGGCTCACAGGGCTCCTNTTTTGGTGGATGAGCGTAACTGCTGCATATATGTTTGAGGGTAATTTTAGCAGGGTGTTGTGGGCTGGATAACCCCATTTCATAGCATCTGACCCTCAAGCTACTGGGNTGTATTGCTTGATAAGAGGGACATTGTTTTAACCTCACATGGTTCCCCAGGAGGTATTCTGAGGTGTAGTCACTCAAAACAGGGATTTTCATGCAAATAGTTTGAGAGAAACTCTGAGCAAGCAACCTCTATAGACATGAGGGAAGCAGGGTAAACAGAGGAATGAAGAGAGACCTCCATTGAAGTCAAGTCTGTCCCTGGCTGCGTGGGAGCTTTGCAATGAACTTGGGGTTAGGGGGTTGTCTTATGTACTCTATATCAATCGTCTGATGGCTGTGGCTATTAGGATGTGTGTGTGTGTGTGTGTGTGTGTGTGTGTGTCTGTATGTGTGTGTGTGTCTGTGTCTGTGTGTGTGTGTGTGTGTGTGTGTGTGTGTGTCTGTGTCTGTGTCTGTGTGTCTGTGTCTGTGTGTGTGACATTTCAGACATGTCCTACCTAAATGGTTTGTTAGGCCAATGACAGTTTTTAAGACAGCAGTGGGGGCAGCTCTGAGCCTTTTGCAGTCAATACTTGGAGCAGCTGGGAGATGGTGTGTCAGCCTGCTGAGGGGATCTGGGCAGGGTGGTGCTGAGGGCAAAGTGAATTGTTTTCCAGATGATGAGAAATTTGCCAAGTATAAACCTGGAATTTTAGCTCAAGGAAAACAAGTATTTATAAGAAGTTCTGTTGTCACCTGGGAATGGTGGTACATTCCTGTTGTCCCAGAACTCAGGAGATAGAGGCAGTAGAATAACAAAATCAATCAAAACTAATCTCAGCTATGNGGTGAATTGAAGGCTAACCTGGGCTAATTCTGTCTCAAGAACAAAAGAAAACAAGTTCTGTTGTTGTAATTCTCCATCTTAGTCGTCTCCATCATCCTGGGTCCATCGTGTCCTTTCTGGACACTTTACATCTATAATCTTATTGAGTTCTTTCAAGCTGAAACCCAGTGAGGTTGTGAACAGCTTGAGCAGATCATGGGCACAGATGTTTATTGCTGTGCTGTTTACAGCTGTAGAGGTTTGGGAACAAGTATTTCTCCAACACTGAGCACAGCAAAGGCTGCCTCTGTAGAGAGACATAGTGTGTAGTTAATAAAGATTCTGTGATGACACAGGGAGGGATCCATAATACGTTGCTGAATGGAAAAAAACAGGCTCAATGGGTAAGGCGCTTCCTGAGCAAGCATGAGGACCTGGGCTTGGCTCCCAGGCACCCACATAACTGCCAGGAGGGTGTGCAACAACCTGTAATTCTGCTTCTTGGAGAACAGAGGAAGAGAACCCTTGGAGCACATGGTCTAGCTAAATAAGTCAGTTTGAGTGAGCTCTGGTTCAACTGAGAGACCCTGTCTCGGTGAGTAAGGTGTAGAACCATGGAGGAAGACTCCCAATGTCAACCTGGGGCACATATGTGTAGATGTGCCCCCACACACATGCAAATGCACTCATTCATATATACACGCCACACACACACATAATTGGTATAAGTGTGGATGTGAGTTCTGGGGCACCTGCTGAAGTATCCAGGTGTTTGTGTCCCACAGCAAAGAATTGCTCCAGGGACCCATGGTTGCAATAGGAAGAGAGACAGTTTATTAAGGAAGGGAAAACATTCTGAGAATTGGAGTGGACTAGTAGGTAGGGAGGAAAGCCCCGAAGGCATTAGGTCATGAACCACATGACCAGTTATAGGACATTTACACAGTATCCACCCTTCCCTCGTTTGTATAGCACGTGCTTTCCTGGGCGTGCTGTGTTGATTGTATGATGCTCCAGTGGGGAAGGGCATCCAGGCTTTCTCTACCAACTGGTTTCTTTCATATATCAATGTTAATGAAGCTTTTCTCCAGGCTGTATTCTCCTGCCACATATGTACATGCAAGAAAAACAAAGTGACCAGTGGGGTGTGTGTGTGTGTGTGTGTGTGTGTGCAAATGTATACACATGCACTTGCACATGTGTGTGAAGGTATGAATGCACGTATGTGTGAAGGCCTGAGGACAACCTTGAGTGCTATGCTCAGGAACATTGTCCATCTCTCTCTTTTTAAAAATATTCTATTTTATGTACCTGGTGCTTGCAGTGGTCAGAAGAGGGTGTCATTTACCCTGGAATTATACTGGGATTATAGATACAGACGGTTGTGAGCCACCTTGTGGGTGCTCGAAACCAATCCACAGTCCTTTGGAAGAGCAGCAAGTGTTCTTAACGGCTGAACCATCTCTCCAGTCCCTGTTCACTTCTTTTGAGACAAGGTCATCACCTGAAGCTCACCAGTTAGGCTGTTGTGGCTGCCCAGTGTACTTCATGGATCTTCCTGTCTCTACTTCCCAGCACTAGGGTTGGGGGTGTGCACCACCTTACTCAGCATTTCCATGAGGCCTAGGAATTGCACTCGAATCTCTATGCTTGTGAGGCAAGCACTTTATCAACTGAGTGCTCTCCTTGGCACTGGTTTCTTTTATGTGCATTTCATGTTTTGTTTTTTAATTTTTTCATTCTCAATAAAACATTAATTTTGAAGTTGGGGGGGAGGCTAATTTGAGATCTCTCCTCCTTCTACTCCGTTAACAATGACAGTCACAATGCTAACTCATGTTTATTAAGGTCTCTTCAGATGGGATAGGTACGGTCATTACTGTATTCTATAGAGAAGAAATTGGAGGCTCAAAAAAGTCAAACAGCTGATCCAGGGTGGAGAGTCAGAAGGCCTGAGATTGAGAGTCCTGTGATCTTTCTGTTTCATCCACTGTTTATCAGCGGAACTTTATCTGTGAAACACAAAGCAGCCCGTAGCATCTGGGGAAGGGGTTAGAGGCTGCAAAGGAGCAGAGCTGGCCCGGTGATAAACAGCAGAACGCACACAAAGGGCTGGTCAGCGTGGGGCCGGAGGACACAGCTGTCTGTAGGGTGGGAAAGACAGACGTGCCTGATGGATGACATTGATGTCACAATGAAAGGACCGTTTTCTGAAAGAACAGAACTGTTGTTAAAAGGCAAAGGCACATGAATCACAGCGACATTGATCTGCTTGGTGTACCTTCTGAACAGGCAGTATTTTTTAAAGGTACGTTTTCATTGAAGTTTGACATAAATAAAAAAGTGCACAGAACTACTGGGGTACAGCTTGGTGGCTTCTTCACAAAGAGAACTGTCTCTTGTAAGGGGCCTCAGCCAATAATGTTCCCCTTAACAAAAGTAGCCATGACCCTGACATCTAATACTTTAGATTAGTTTTGTATGTTTTTGAATTTCATGTAGATGAGACTTCTTGAATGTTATATAAATGGATCATAAGGTATGTTAGTGAGATTCATTCATGATATTTATATATATATATAGTGTTGATTCATGCTCACTGAGCAGAGACATCTGTCATCTATCTATCTATCTATCTATCTATCTATCTATCTATCTATCTATCTATCATATATCTATCTATCATATATCTATCTGTCATCTATCTATCTGTTTGTCTGTCTATCATCTATCTATCTGTCTGCACATGGTTAAACATATGCAGAGTGGAATTTAATAATTCATTGAGTGGATACATGTTGCATATGGTGAATGTAGAAACTAAAATTTATGAATTCCGCTATCCATACCCCATTTTATGTTGCCTGGGGAACAGATCTGGGCGTTTCTTCTGAGGAATGGAGTGCTCGGTTGTGGGGTACATGTATGTTCTACAAGAATCATTACCATCAAAAAGTTTGGCAAAGTGATTGGACCAAGTTATGTCCTTGCTAGGGGTGTGGCGTTTCTACTTACTTTTTGTATTTTGACCCCATGATATTATTTTAAAGAATTTAAACACATAAATGCTTTCCCTATAGTTATGGCCCATTTGGATATTCTCTTTTTATGAAGTCCCATTCAAATCTTTTGTAGGAAGTACTATTAATTTATTTTGCGTCAGGGTCTCACTATGNATCCCTGGCTGGCCTGTGANTCACAATGTAGGCCAGGGTGGCCTTGAACTCACAAAGCCTCTGCCTCCTGAGTGCTGGGATCAAAGGTGTACACTACCACACCTGGTGACAGCACTTTTAAGCAGTAGTTACCATCATCCTTTGTAGATGGATTTTTTGGGGGCTGCCAGCTCACCAAAAATGACATGGAGACTTATTATTAATTATAAAAGCTTGGCCTTAGCTTAGGCTTGTTTGTAACTAGCTCTTAAAACTTAAACTAACNCATTTCTATTAATCTATGTGCTGTTACGTGGCTCGTGATTTTTACCTCTCCTCCTCCACGTCTTGCTTCCTCTTCGTCAGGCTGGCGACTCCTCCTTTCTTCTTCCTACAGCTCTCTCTGTCCAGAAGTCCCTCCTATACCTCCTGCCTAGCTATTGGCCATTTAGGTTTTTATTAAACCAATCACAGTGACACATCTTCACACAGTGTAAAGGGATATTCCACAACAGATGGTAGAAATCCATCTTCTTCTATTGACCTTTCAAAGATACTGGTCTAGGTGATTTTTTTTCCTTGCTCAAAAGTACATGTAGGGATCAGTGCCGTGGCTCAGGCAGAAGAAGTGCTCACTGCCTGACAGTACAAGACTGAAAACCTGAGTCTGATTGCTGGAACCCACGTAAGGTTGAGAACCAACTCCACAAAGTTGTCTTCTGGCTCCCACATGTGTGCCATGGTACCTGTACTCCCATATCCCCCACACACAATCAAAAATTTCAAATCAGTATTTTGGATGTATGGGTCCTTTGTCTGTATGTATGTCTGTGCACCAGTTGCTTGTGGTACCCTTGGAAGCCAGAAAATGGTGTTGGATCCCTGAAAGTGAAATCACAAGCCATTTGTGGGCTGTCATGTGTGTGCTGGGAATNAAATCTGAGTCCTCTGGAAGAGCCAGTGCTCTTTTGTGCTGAGCCATCTCTGTAGCCCTCCTCCTCTCCCCAATTAAAAAAGTGCAGGTACCCACTTTTCACTAAGGCACAATATGTCTACACTGACTTCCTTTGCATTAGGATGTTAGCTACCTCCTAAGCACGCACGTGCTAGAAGGAAGCAGAATGAAAAGCATGGCAGATCCTTCTGAGTGGTATGGAGCTGAGGCTCCTTCTGGTTACCATGGTTAAGGAAGTCTGAGATATGGCTAGAAAGGCAATCTAGAGAGACAGGAGATGTCTCAGAAGTGCCAGGCAGGTCTCAGAAGGACTGTAACATCCTTCAGCCTGCCAGTGTTTCAACAGCAGCTCCCTCATGCAGCAGAGGGTTGGCTGTATGTATCATTGCCTCTGAGCAGAAGACATCCTGATCAGCTGTAGTCATCTGCTGCTGTGACCAGGTGCTGCTTTCCACCCTCTGGCTGGAGGCTGCCACACAGAGGCTTCCCTGTCTCTGGGAAAAGTCTTCTCATTACGTGTCTTCCCATGGCAGCCTCCACCCCATCAGTCACACCTTCCTATTTCTCTCTTAAGCCCTGGTTTCAGCAAAGGTCACATCTGTGTATATCCAATTTCCCAGCACACTGTCTTTTCTCACTGTATGTTCTTGGCAAACTTGTCAAAAATCAATTGAGAGGCCGAGGAAGGAGTATCATCATGAGTTCAAGACCAGCCTGGGTGACATAGCTCCAGATCAGCCTGAGCTTCAGTGTAAGACCCTGTTTCAAAAAGAAAACAAGAACTGTGGTGGCGCACGCCTTTAATCCCAAGCACTTGGGAGGCAAAGGCAGGTGGATCTCTGTGAGTTCGAGGCCGGCCTGATCTACTGGTCTACAAAGTGAGTTCCAGGAAGGATAACCAGACTACAATCCTCAGCCCCAGAGAAGCTAGGTAACAAGGAGGACCCTAAGAGGGGTACATGTAGAAGGAAGGTGGGGGCAGGGGAGGGAATGAAAGGAGAGGAGGGAGGGGAAACTGTGGATGGTATGTAAAATACAATAAAAAAAGATAAAATAAAAAAATAAAAAATAAAATATCTGTCTATCTATCTATCTATCTATCTATCTATCTATGAAAAACAACAAAATACTCTACAGAACCAATGAGGAAAAAAAATCAGTTAAACATATATGTGTGAATTGGTTCCTGTGTCCCTGTTTTGTTCCATTAGTTCATGCATCTTTTTCTCTGACAATAGCATGCTGTTTTGTTTAAAGTTTACTTCTTATTTATTCTCTGACAATTTCCCTCATGTATACTGTGTATCTTGATTATACCCACTCCCAAGTCCCTCTCCCACTCATCTAGATGCCCCTAACAAGCCTCCACCTTCATGTCCTCTTTTTTATTAACCCACTGAATCCACTTAGTGCTGCCTGCATACACATGGGCATGGGACTATTTACTAGGGCGTGGACAACCTACCAGGGGTAGTCTCCTAAGAAAACCTAACTTACGGTTATTCTCCCTTCCTCAGGAGCCATCTGCTACCAATATCTCCTTGGGTAGAGGTCTGCTTCAAGAGCCCCTCCTCCACCCGTGCTTGGATGTTGGTGGCCTGATCTTATGCAGGTCTTATGCATAGCTGCTGTGAGCTCCTGTGTGCATCAGGCACATCATCTTTAAAAGAATGCACTTTACAGCGCTCCTCCCCCATCCTCTGGCTCTTACGTTCTTTCTGTCCCCTCTTCTAAGATGGTTCTTGAGCATTAGGGGTGTAGTGGGGTATTGATGTGTTTCATTCAGGATTGAGCACTCAGTGGTCACTTATTCTCAGAACTTTGGTCATGTAGGAGTTTGCTTTAACTGCTGTCTACGGCAAAAGAAGTTCCTCTAACCAGGATTGAGAGCAGCACTAGTATATTGGTCAAAACATACATGTCTACTTACTTAGGTTTTTTTTTTAAAGACTTTGATTTTCATTCATGNGTTTGTCTGCATGAGTGTATGCCATGTATGTGTGGGTGCCTGTGGAGGCCAGAAGAGGGAGCTGAAGTTATAGGTGTTTGTGACCTGATCAATGTGGGTACTGGAAAGGACACTTGGGTCCTTTGGAAGAAAGTGGAAGATGTCTTAACTAACAAGCCATCTCTGTAGCCCTTAAACATACATATTTAAAAGGCAGTTTGACAAGTCCATTTATAAAAACAACAGTAATAAGTGCTCTCCTATCGACTATGACCTCCCTAGTCATGGTCTATTGACCAGGTTTATAGTACTAGGCATGATTACCTCTTGTTTAACAGGCCTCAAATCCAATCAGAAACCATTGGTTATCCCTAGAACAGCCATGTCACTATTGCACAAGTTGGTCACATATTGCCTGGAAGGTTGGTATTGTAGCATGCAAGATCCATGTACTGGTTTTTATTGTCACTTTGATACAACCTAGCACCACCTAGGAAGAGGGACTCTCAAGTGCAGAATTGCCTCAATCAGATTGGCCTATGGCCATGTCAATGGAGAAATGTCTTAGATGATTAATGTGGGAGGGCCCAGCACACTCTGAGTGGAACTATTCCTCAGGCAGGTAGTTCTGGGCTATATATATAAAAAAAATCTAGCTAAGAGTGAGCTAGAGCTAGCAATCCAGTAAGCAGTGTCCCTGCATGGTCTCTTTCAGTGGTTTGGATGGGAAATGTTACCCATAGGCTCAGGTTTTGATCATGAGGTTGGTGATGCTCTTTGGGGGATTATGGAACCTTTAGAAGGCACAATGTTGCTAGAGGAAGTGCATCACCAGGGGAGGGCTTTGTAAGTTTAGATCCTTGCTGCACTTCCTGTCCCCCTCTCTGTTTTTGTATATAGTTGAAAATGTTCTCTCAGCTTCCTGCTCCAGCTGCCTGCTGTCATGCCCTCCCTGCCTCTATTCTCTCTCTCTCTCTGTCTCCCTCTCTCTCTCTGGAATTGTAAACTGAAATAAACTCTTCCTTATATAAAGTCATAGTATATCATAGCAACAAAAATGTAATTATTAGATCTCTACTTCAGTTCCTATCTCCAGGCTCCTGTACCAGCTTCCCTCAGTGATGAATGATAATCTATAAGTGGAAATAAACCTTTTCCTGTCCAGGTTGCTTTTGATCACAGTGTTTATTGCAGCAACAGAAAGAAAACTAGAATGGTCCACCCCCGGTTAAGACCATGGATAACTAGCTTTCCTACCAGGCTTCATAGCTCCTTCTGGCACTGTGGCAGCTAGCCAGGAGGGAAGAAGTTTCTGAGTCACTTCCAGCTTGATTTCTCTATGTCCTGCAACCCAAATGTGTGTTATCTTCAGCAGTAGGGGCTTGTCATCTAGGGATGCTGGGCCACTAAGTATGCTCTTTGCTTACTGTAGTTTTGTACTAGATTCTGAGACCAGGTAGTATGGCATTACCAGCTTTGCTCCTTTTGGTTCAGATTGCTATGACTAGTCAGGATTTTTGTGGTTATGATCAAATTCTACTATTGCTTTTCTTCTACTTCTATGGAAAATGCCATTGGGATTTTGACAGGGAATGCATTGGATCTAGAGCGCTCTTTAGGTGGCTGTGTGGATGTTGTAACAACATTAAGTTTTCCAGTCTGTTGACATGGACTATTTTTCTATTCATCTGTGTCATCTTTAACTTCCTCTGTCAATTTTCAGTACATAGAACTTTTTACCTTCTTGGTAGACTGTGTGTGTACATTTGAACCCAAAGTCATATGTATGCTAAGGAATCATTTTAGCACTGAGTTAGATCCCCAATGCTCTTCACTCACAGTACTCCTAAGTACATTGATGGCTTTTGTGAAGGCGAACATACCCAAGGAGAAGTGGAGAGAAACAGGTAGAACATATAAGTGGCTGCAGTAGCCAGAGGGTGTTTTTGTGTCCTCCATATCTTTCTTTCTGGATGTAGCATCATCCCTTTTTCATCTTTGTAATTACTCCCTGTTCATTCTTAATCAACCATTGCCATTGATCTGACCTGACCAATCAGAATACTCCTTACAATTTTCTCCTTGTAGTTATTGGTTCAGGAATGGGCCCTTGATACAAGCCAGGGGTGAGACTTTGGCTGAGACTGGGAAAGACATCCATACTTTTTCACCCTGGTCATTGGCTGAGAGGACCAAATACTCAGTGCTATTTGCTACGTAGCATTTTTTAGGGCCATGTGTTTAACACTCCACCCGAGGAGGCCAAACCAAGAGGAGCAAACTTGGTGGATAGACAGAGTAAGTTTTTTCTTTAGCTTTTTTAAAAAACTGTATTTTATTTTATGTATGTGGGTGTTTTGCCTGGATGTTTGTAGTCCTTGCAGGTCTGATGCCCAATGAGGTCAGAATACTGAAGGTATTGGATCCCCTAGAACAGGAATTACAGACAGCTGTGGTCACTATGTGGGTGCTGAGAGTCAGACCCAAGTCCCCTGGCTGAGCAGTCAGTGCCTTTAACTGCTTTTTTTTTTTAAGATTTATTTATTTATTATGCATACAGAAGAGGGCGTCAGATCTCATTACAGATGGTTGTGAGCCACCATGTGGTTGCTTGGGAATTTAACTCAGGACCTCTGGAAGAACAGTCAGTGCTCTTAACCTCTGAGCCATCTCTCCAGCCCCACCTTTAACTGCTTTAACGAGTTGTCTTTCAGCCCCCAGAGTTTGCTCTTTAGTTGTTTATTAGTATGCATTAGTTGTACATACCAATCGATTTCGATTTCCACAAATGCAAACACTGTGTCCTGGTCAAACCCAGCCTCTCTTTTTCTACTCATCCATGAGAGTAAGCTTCTGTGCTGTTCATAGACTCGATTTCAGCTATACACAGACCCAAATTTAGCCCTGGGCTTTTGGTTTATGTATAGCAATAAATTCTTACGGGGCTTCGGGTAGGCTGTTAGTCTCCTAGAAGCAAAAGTGTTCTGATTAATACAGCATGCTGCCCACATAAACATTAATGCGAAGATGTCTGATTAGAAGTTGCAATGTTCTTGGAATTTTTTCAAGGCTCTGAGTGCATGAAATCCTTGCAGAAAACCTATGTTCCTCCTCTGAGTGAATGAAGTGAATCAAGGCTGGGCCCTAAAGAAAGAAAAAAATTATGGTTTAGTGAGACTTTAGAAGGGGCATCCTCAGCTGGTTCTGCTTCGTTTCTGACAGTTACTTCTGGCCAATTTTATCATCCAATTGTCTTAAAACATTTCAGGGCTGCTACAAGAAAATATTGCAAACTGTGTGGCTTGTTAATATCACTATGTCCCACAGTTCTGGAAGCTACACAAATTATAGCCCCAGCATATTTGATGTCTGGTAACCCTACTTTCTGCTTCCTGGACGGTGCTTTCAGGTTTGTCCTCCAATGGCAGAAGTGGAAGGGGTAGAGCTGTTGTTTGAGGATTCAGCAGGGCTTTGAACTCATGATCTAATCATTTCCCAAAGGCCCTGGCAACTAATGCACATGGTAGGTAGGTTCACCATAGGATGGGATGGGAAGAATAGCAGATTTGGACCCTGGGAAGGATAGAAAATAGTTGTCAAGTTGGATGGTGTTTTCTTCCATCCATCCATCCATCCATCCATCCATCCATCCATCCATCCATCCAAGTGCTCATTAGTTAAACATTTATTGGGTTTAAAGTCTAAGTATAAGGCTTCATGAGAGAGAGGGCTGGGCTGCAAGGTCAAACTAACAGAGCAGTTTTCTGTCCAGAGGATGGGGGTCCATTTATCACTTGCAAAGTGATGTAATCCAGCTGAGTTACTGAAGCACATTTCTTTGAACACTATTACTTGATGATTCAAACCATTTTCAAAATGGATAGCACCCCAGAGGTTCAGGATTTTGTCTGGTTCAATTTTCTCCTAAAAATCCAAACTTAAGGATTTTCTTATAGACTTGCCAATCTCTTCACTCCTGTGGTGACTGTATCACCAATGCTGTGATGGCTGATGGTCCTGGACCAAGGAAGATCGTGGGCAAAACCTTCAGGTATAGGCAGCTGGTCCAATTGAGACCAGAAGGACCTGGTGTGGTAATGAGTGCTCTGGGTGCCCACCCAGGCATGGGAAGTGGGGAGAAAGGTGAAAGGGCACAGGACAGCTGCCCGTGTGTTTTCCTTCCTCAACAGCTAATCTTCAAGGACTTGAATGGATTTAGAGTTACCTAGGAGACACACCTGGGGGTGTGCCCATGAGAACATTTCCAGAAGAGGGAAGATGGAGCCTGAATGTGTGCTGCACTCCCTCATAGGCTGGGGTCTATGAGAAGAAAGCAAACGGAGCACCAGCATTCATCTCTCTCTGTTTCCTGACTGCAGAGACAATGTGACCAGCTGCCGAATGCTCCCGCCGCCATGTCTTCCCCCCAGGATGGACAGAATGTTCTCATGCTATGAGCCCCCACACACTCTTCCTTTAAGCTGGTTTTTGTCAGGAATAGGACATGATGATAAAGTATCCAGTCTCTCCCCCTCACTCTGCCTCCCATGCCTCTGTCTTTCCTCTTTCTCCCTTCCTCCCTCTTTCCATTTCTTTCTTCCCTCTCTCCCTTTCCTCTCCTGCTTCCTCCCTCTCTCCTCTCTTCCGTTCCCAGAAGTTGAAAGACAACACAGCTCTGTGTGGACTTCCAAAGGAACTGGGTCCAGCTGCCTTGCANAATGTGGTTTCCAAGCAATGGCCCCTGAGCTTGTGAAATACAGGCTCTCAGGCTGCTCTACCCAGTAGCTGTTTCCCTGGCTTCTCCGTTCCAGAGAGGAAATCTCAGGCATGTTTCTGTTCTGCTCAGGACCGGGGATTACGGATCTTAAACTCTCTCCTCCAAGCCATGTTCAAGTTTTTGACTTAAAAGGGAAATGTTTCATTTTCGGCCAAATGTATCCCCCTCTTTCCCCCTTGTTGGAAGGAGAACAAAGCAATTCAAATCAGAAAACACAGGGAACTCCCCGCACACTGTCCACAGGGACCAGGCTCCCAACCGGATCCCACGGCATTTGATTGAAGTACAACTGAACCCCTCTGCGTTTGTTCAAATGTCATTTAAATAGAAATGTTTCAAATCTGTGCCAAGGAACTGCCCAGGGGGTGACATGGGACGGAGTCGGCCCTCTCTGCTCTGCAGGCAGCTGTAGGCCCAGACTGCATGGGCGGGACCCAGGCCAGGTGGACTCAGGGGGTTCACAGGGAAAACAAGTGGTGGGAAAAGGGGGGAGAGAGGGAAAGGGAGTGAAAGAAAAGAGGCATAGGGGAAGAACCCGGGCAATTTTTACCTTGAGGATGGCAGCTACAAATGAGGTTAATGAGATGCTTGCATTCTGGCACCTCTCTGTCTCTCTGTCTCTGTCTGTCTCTGTCTCTGCCTCTCTCTGTGTCTCTCTGTGTCTCTGTCTGTCTCTGTGTGTGTGTATGTGTATGTGTATGTGGTGTGTATGTGTGTATATGTGTGTGTGCCTCTCTCTGTGTCTCTCTCTGTCTTTGTCTGTCTCTCTCTCTCTCTGTGTGTGTGTGTGTGTCTTTTCATACCACTCCCAACCCCTTTCCTTTCTTTCTTAAAAACATACAACCAAACCCCATTGAGATGCTTTCAAATCCTGAGCCACTCAAGGCTGACACACCTGCGCGGCTATTTTGTTGTTGTTATTGTTGTTACCAGCTACCTTGCCAGGGCTTTACCAGGGCAGATGTATAGGATTTGGTTTGCAACTGGGCCTGAGGGTACCCAGTATTGGTTTTCTGATCTCACATGATCAAGGTGGCTATGGGACACCGCTGGTACTCATCCCTGGGAATCATTAGCCAGCCCTGGCAGTGTGTACCCTCCAGATGTCCAACAGGAAGGTGTCAGGTAACTCACCCATTGCTCCCCAAGTTGCAATCACTGATCCTTTTCTTGTTTTGTAGTTATGATTGAAAGTTTGTGGTAAAGGGCTGTGGAAACCACTCAGCGGTTAAAGTGCTTGTTGGACAAGCATAGGACAGGAGTTCAGATACCCAGAACTCATATAATGCCAAGTGGACATGGTGGCCTACCTATAATCCCAACACTCAGGAGCTGGAGATGGAGATCCCCAGAGTAAATGGGCTAGCCAGATTAGCTGTATTAGTGAGCTCCAGCCTCAACTGAAAGACCTTGCCTCAATGAATGAAGTGGGGAGCGGTCTAGGAAGAAACCTGATATCAACCTCTGGCCTCCATACACATGTTCACACACACACACACACACACACACACACACACACACACACACACACACACATGAGCTTCCACATGGGCAAACGTATACACAAATACCACTTAACCATGAGAAAAATAGAAATAGTAATAAAAGTATTTTTTTAAACTTTATGGCAAAATAATTGCTACTTTAGTGATCTACAATCACTAAAGTAGATATTTTGGAAGGTTAATAGTTCTGGCTTTCTACATGATCACAGTTGGAAAGAGGCAGGAGTTATGACGGTTAGTTTTGACGGTCAGCTTAACTGTCTAGAATCACCTGGAAAGAAATTCTCAGTGAAGGATTGTATAGATCAGGTTGGCCTGCTGACATGTCTTTGGGGGATTCTCTTGATTATATTTGTTGGGCTGGGAAGACCCACCTATGGGTGGCACATTCCCTAGACAAGGAATCCTGAGCTGTGTGAAAATGGAGAAAGTGAGGTGAGCACAAGCAAACGTGCATGACATCATTGCACTCTGCTGCTGACTGTGGATACCATGTGACTAGTCCCTTCAAGTTCCTGCTGCCTGGCCTTCCTGCAGTGATGGACTGTAACTTGGGGCTGTTAGCCAAATAAACTTTTTCTCCTTTAACTTGCATTTGTTCGTGTCTTTTATTATCACACTACAAAGGAAATTAAGGGAAGACCGGAGGTTGCCCCTTTGTTTCTGGGGATCCATGAGCATGGATTAGGGTTAATCTGCTGCATTAGGATGTTCCCAGGACAGCTGCAGTAGGTCTACCTGGTTGCAGAGGAGCTGAATGCCAGCTAGCATGAAGCATAGAGCACCTCTGTCTGCAGGCTTCATTGGTGTCAAAACAATGTCCCATGACTCCATCAAATACCTTTCTTTCTCTCCCAGCCTTTTCCCATGGGAAGACTCTAAAACTGTGGTACTCCATATTTCTCTAGATGAGAACAGGTTTTGAAATACCAGAGGTTCTTGTGGAATCTTACAGATTGGTAGTTGGACTTACCTCCTCTGTGGACCCAGATAATATTTAAAACAAATCCACTCTGAATTTAATAATTCTTCAAAGCAAGCTTGCATTTTATGACTATGTCTACTTGTACTTGAAAACCATTGTGTGCTTATGTAATAAAGACAGACAGGTACAAAATGCTTCCCTGCTGTGCTGAGTCACACAGAGGCACTTATGCCATTCACCTGTCACTGTGAGTCAGAGCCCTGTTGGCTTTCATCAGCCTCTGTGAGACCATTGCCTTGAAGGACAATTGAATTTCAAATACCCATCAACCGATGAATTAAAAGATGTAGTAATATCTGTAATGAAAGATTTCTAAGTCATAAAAAGAGAAACGAGGGCTGAGGAGATGGCTGAGCAGGTAAAGTGCTTACCATTCAAACGTGAGGTTCTGGGTATAGATCCCCAGAACTTACATAAAGCTGCATGTGTTCCCATGGGGAGAGCAGGGGAGGAGCCGGGGGAACCCCTCAAGGTTCATGAGCCTGTAAGCTAGCCTGGCGTAAACAGTGGTAAACAAGAGACCCTGTATCAAAAATACAAGGACTGGCACTACCCTAGAGGTTGTCCTCTGCTCCATGGAATGTGTGTGCCTGCCTCAAACACACACACACACACACACACACACACACACACACACACACACACACACACNCACACACACACACACACACACACGGAGAGGTAGAGAGAGAAAGAGAGAGAGAGAGAGAGAGAGAGTACTTTTGAACACTACCACTTGGATGAACCTTGGAAACATTATGAACAGTTAAAAAAAATCGGACACAACTGACTACATTTATAGGGAAGGTCAAGAACAGGCAAATCCCTAGGCACTTCAAGGAGATTGGTAGTTTCCCAAGGCTGTGGGGTTGGGGATGAGGTAGGGTGATGGCTAATAGACGTGGGATGCCTTTTGGGAGCAATCAAATGGTTCTGTCATTATTGGAAGTTTCACAACTTACTGGATACGCTCCAACCTGGGACTGTACACTTTCAACAGCTGAATTCGATGGAATGCGAATTATGGATCGGTTTTAAGAAGCCATGGAGATGAATTTGGGCAGTGGATTTAAACCATCAGCAGGGCCTAAGAAGAGCTTAAGAAGCATCAAGACTCATTCTTGGTCATTCTAGGATTTTCCTTAATCATCCCATTTAAGTGGAACCTGTCCAGCTCATTTGTCAATAGACTCATGCTTTGCCATCCCTCTTTCCTGGCTGGGTGACTTTCATGTTTCTAGACCATCTCATAGAGAAATGCTTCTCTCTCTCTCTCTCTCTCTCTCTCTCTCTCTCTCTCATGCATGCTTGTGTTTGAGTGCAGGTGCACACGTGCCATGACACAGAGGACAACCAAAGTCCAGTGTCAGTTCTTGCCTTGCACTTTGCCTAGCGCAGGGTCTCTTGTTCACTACCAGGCTAGTAGTGCCAGCCTAGCTTCCCCGCTCATGAACTGCCTCCTGTTTCTTTCCCCCATCTTGCCAGAAGAACTCGTTCTGCTTTTAGAAGCTTTGTGTGGATTTAGGTTCTTTTCTCTGCTCACCAGAGGCCTTCGCTCTCCTGAGCTCCCAAATCCACATCTATGACAACAGTGGTGAGAGGACTCAGTGCCAAGTTCCAGGCAGGTGGCACCTGTGCACTGTGAGCACCTTACTTTTCCCTTTTCCTTTTCTTCAGGGTGGTGAGAGCTTGGTGTCCAGGAGTGAGCATGCATATTGGGGAAAGCTGGCTGAAGACATGGCATTCATCTCCCCTCCGTTCCCTTACTCAGCGTGTGGTCACAGCCAAATCCCTCAGGTCTAGATTTTGTCTGATGACAGTTCCCTGTGGGTCTTCCAGTAATGCTGTTGAACCAGAAGATGCAGAGCTAGGTGAACTTCTGAAGCCACCTGTTCCGGTTTCTATTCTGGCGCTGTGGTAACACACTCGGAGAAAAAGCAGCCTAGGAGAGAAAAGTGCTTATCTTCTGTCTTAGTCAGGGTTTCTCTTGCTGTGAAGAGACACCATGAGCATGGCAACTCTTATAGAGGAAAACATTTAATTGGGGTGGCTTACAGTTCAGAGGTTCAGTCCATCATCATCATGTTGGGATATATGGCAGAGTGCAGGCAGATATGGTGCTGGAGCTGGTGCTGAGAGTTCTACATCTTGCAGGCAACAGGAAATGGTCTGGAAGTCACACTGAGGGAAGCTTGAGCAAAAAGAGACCTCGAAGCCTGCCCCCACAGTGACACACTTCCTCCACCAAGGCTACGCCTACTTCAACAAGGCCACACCTCCTAACAGTGCCACTTCCTAAGAAATTATGTGGGCCAATTACATTCAAACTACCACATCTGGCTAACAAGTCCAGGTTATCATCTATCACAGCAGAGAAGTCAGCAGCAGGAGCCGCAAGTAGCTAGTTGCATCACATAAACAGCCAAAAGCAAAGATAAATGAATGTGTAAAGGCCTTCTGCTTGCTTGCTTTCTCCTCCCTTACATAGTTCAAGACTCCTACCTAGGGAATGGTGTGCCCACAGTGGACTGGGTCTTCCCACATCGATTAAAAATCCAGACAATCCCCTACTGACATGCCCATAGCCCAACATGATCTAGAAAGTTCCTCAATTATGACTTTCTTTGCAATTGCTTCTAGGTTGAGTCCAGTTGACACTTAAAAACTAGCCCTCACACTAGATAATGACAAGTGTCTAGGTACTCCCCACCCTGTTGTCTTCCCTTTTCCTTGAAATGAGAACTGCTTGTAGGGCTCCTGGGTACCTTCAACATTGTGTAGGTGTCACCTGAATTACCTAGGGATCTCTCTGCCACTCCTTCCTTGTACAGAGAGAGAGAGAGAGAGAGAGAGAGAGAGAGAGAGAGAGAGAGCGCTCAGCAGGGGCAGAAATCAAGTGAGACACTTTCTTCCAGAAGCCAGCCTTGTCTCTCTGTCCCCTCTCCTTGCTCTAACCTACAAGCCGACTTTCATTCTTTCTGTCTCTCAAAATGCAGAGTGACCCTTCCTAACACTTGTCAAAAGTTAAAGTGGGACCTCCCTTCAAACATTCTGTCTGCCTTTGCCAAGAAGGCAAGTCTGTCACCAAAGAATTTGCATTAATATTCCAAATATGCACTGCTCAGAGACGAAATAATGTCTTCTGCTTTCAAGTTGGGTTCGGGTGACCTCTGGGTTTTAATATCTTCAACAAAGTGTCATGTGACAATTCAGCTGTATTGAGAAAGAAGAGAAAGTGAGTGTTCCTTCATAGATGGGCTGACGCTATTGCAAATGAGATGAGAAGATGTAGCTCAGGGCCAAGTACTTTATCCATTGCATTTGTGATTTCTGCTTTGTCTAAGCAGATCAAAATGAATCTCTGTGTGTGTGTGTGTGTGTGTGTGTGTGTGTGTGTGTGTGTGTGTGTGTGTGTGTGTGTGAATGTGGGCATGTACATACCACCATACAAGTGTGGAGAGGTTAGAGGATAATTTTGGGTGACAGTCCACTTTGAGACAGGGTCTCTTTTTTGACTGTCACTGTGTATGACAGGCTAGCGGGCTTGTATGCTTCTGGAGAGTCCCCTAAAACTTGCCCCCATCTTACCGCAGAAGTATTGGAGTTTTAGCTGCATGGCATCACACCCAGCTTTATGGGTTCTGGGGATCCACACCAGCTTTAAGTGGGTTCTTGGGACTTGAACTCAGCTTCTCACTGTTGCACAGCAAGCATTTTATCCAAAAACCACCTCTCTCGCTCCACCATGAAGGACAGTCATACACACAGAATGAAGACCAAGGAGTCTTCATTTTCTAACACAAAAGTATCCCCAAGAGGGGCTCTTCTTGTCTCTCTCCGTCTCTCCCATCCACCTTAGTAGCCCGCCATTACCTCACTCTGGCCCCCATTGGAGGAGAATCTCGTTACAGCAAAGTCCCATTAGCCTTGCAAGAATGAGGAATCTCTGCTCTTAGCTACAAAGCAGTGGTGAACAATTAGGATCCATGGACCTGGGTCATACTACCTACCTAGAGCCAGGGAGCTCCAAGGCTGCTGCCTAGGATGCAGTCCCTCCAGACGCCAGGAGGGGGGTGTCTTGTGCTGCAGAAGTCCCTGCAGATGGGCAGCTAGTCCTCCTTCATTGCTATCCTGTCTTCTCTTGGCTGGAAAGGCTCCATTCAGACAAATGTATGGCATTTGCTCCATGACAGCCTGCAGATCAGCTTGCCACAATAATCAACTCTTCCCTAGGCTGCGCCACCCAGGTCTTTTTACTTAGAAGTCAGCCGAACTGTGAGATTTCTTGTAATGGCTTCACTCATCACCCTGGCAGGCCTATGGGCATAGGACGGGGGCAAGTTTACACAGATGCCTGTGTCCTGCCACTCTGAGCAGGTGTCCACTAACCTCACTCAGACCACCCTCCCAGTCAAGACCTCCCCCCCTTGGTTTTGAGGGATGACAGGTCAGTCTTTGGAGTGACCTGCAGGGAAATCCGCTACTTGCCTGTCATCCACTAGCTAGCTGGTATGGGAGGCCTTGAGCAGATGCTGGGGGACAGAACGCTGGCTTTGGTTGACACTGGGAGCTTTATACAATACTACCCTGATTTGTCATGACGACCCTGAGGTACTTCAGTGCTGCTCAGTTACATGGAGGAAACAGGCTCAGATCGATGACAGGCTTTGCCAAAGGTCACCAAAGCAGCAGGTGGCAGAGCAGTGGCCTGCTTGGAGGCCCTGTGAGCCCTGGTCCATGCTGGTGAATCTGCCCCACCTGCACAAACAGATGGGCTTTTGGAGGCTGGTCTCTTATACACATCTAGAGGTGTATAAGAGACAGGCTTGGAGGCCCTGTGAGCCCTGGTCCATGCTGGTGAATCTGCCCCACCTGCACAAACAGATGGGCTTTTGGAGGCTGGGGAAATGTCCAGCCCCCATTAATGCTTTAATATTTTTAAAAAGGGACTTTTCCTATGTACTTATACTACTGTTGTCTTTCAGTTTCTCCCAACACATCCCTATAGGTACGAATGGGAGAGAGACATCAAACCTGAATGTCAACCATGTTTGACAGCTCACTTCATGGGGTTCCTCCTTCAGCAACCCCTGTTCCCCACCCCCACACCGGACTTCATGACTTTTATTTAAACCCTGAAGGGAGGGAACTTGCCGATAACAAACAGGAATGTGATAAAACGATCCCCCTTAACTTGACNCTTGGTTCTTAAGTCTTGGTGCTTCTAGAAACTTCCATCTATATGTCTTTCATACACAGGGGAGGGATGATGTCTGAAGATTCCTCGATATGTGATATTTTACTGTTAAAAGTTTGTGGAGGATCAGCAAGATTCGGCAGGTAAAGATAGTTGTCGCCAAGGCTGATAACTTGAGTCCAGTCCCCAGGTCCCACATGGTCAAAGGAGAGTACAGACTACTGAAAGTTATTCTCTGACCACAACAAATGTGCCACAGTTCATGNGTACGCAGCACACAATCAATAACTAANTAAAATGTCGTTTTAAAAGTGTGGAAAATTATACTCTGTATCACATATCTTTTTTTCTTTTTAATTGTAGTAAAATATGCATCATATAACATTTACCATTGTAACCATTCATGACTGCATAATTCCACAGCATTAAGTACTTATACATCATTGTACACATCTCCATCATCTACCCACAGAATTCTCCTCATGCTGCATAACAGAAACTCTGTGCTCACTAAACACTATCACCTGCTTTCATCTCTTTCTAAGCCCCTGATAGCCACCACTCGACCTTCTGTCTATAAGAATCAGACTATACATGCCNCGTGTGCATGGAGTCAGACCAGTACCTGTCTTTTTTGTGACTGGCTTATTTCATTCAGAAAAATGTCCTCAAGATTNTGTCCCTGTTGTAGCCTGTGGTGGGATTTCTTTTCTGTTCAAGACTAAGTAGTATTCCATTGTGTGCCTGTATCATATTTTGTTAGATTCTCAATTCTTTCTTCCTTTCATTTTTTTTGAGACAGAGTCAGCTATGTTACTAGCTCAAGCTGGCCTTAAACTCACTGTATATCCCAAGCTCATCTCAAACTCACAGCAATCCTCCTGCCTAAGGTCCCAAAAGAGCTTGGACTATAGGAATGANCTACCATGCCTGACTTATCTTTTTTAAATAAAATATATCATTGCTTACTTAACTAAATGGTTTATTAACATTACAATATAGGGTTGAAATCAGTAATCTTATCTTTAAGGACAAGATAGTAAATACTTTAGGTTTCATAGACTGTTTGACGTCTGTGGCAGTCAAACAANGGAGCAACTGTGATGCGGCACTAAAGTTACCACAGAGCATATGTAAATGAATGGGTAGGACTACATACCAATAAAAATGTATTTACCAAAAATGACAGTGNGCTGGAGTCAGCCCAAGGCCAGTGATCTTCAGAGCCTGTGTAGGACATGAAAACAGTGTACAGTGTAAAACACAGGCTTTAGTGTTGGGGGGTGAGTTTTTTTCAGTTCATAAAAATATTTCTAGCTGGGTTGTGATATACACATGTAATCACAGTACTCAGGAGGCTGAGGCAAGAATAATGTAAGTTTGAGGCTCGCTTAGGCTACATGGTAAGACCCCCTACCTCAAAACACCAAGCAAGCAAGCAAACAAGGAACCATTCTCCTCCTCAGTGGCCATGTATTAGCCAGGACTCTTGAGTGGCATATTCTATCCAGGACCAATCACCTCTGGTCTTCAGGACTCAGAGCTGAGTCTGAATCCTCTGTCTGAACTCCTTCAACAAGACTGATTGAGTCTTCAGGGCCCCAGGTCCTCCATTCCAAGTNAGCCTTAGTTAGGGCCTTAGTTCTTACATCATCCCAGATGGGGCCACATGGGGAGAGAGGTCACTGAATGTCCAGATGGGTGAGTATCTGAAACCCACTGTCACTCTGCCCCAGAACAATCTTTGCACATGCTTGCCACTATCCATTTCCATATTTCCTTCTTGGAAGGTAGTTTACTCAAGACCCTTGACATTTATCTCTCACAGAGACACTAACTCCAAACCAAGATTTTAGACCTATGCATTTGATGCCTGATATCTCAGAGTAAAAAATAGGAATTTAGGCACCAGATAAATTGTACAAGACAAGGTTCCAAGTGGTGATTTTCTCTTATTGTTTTATCTAGAGTCTTAAGACATTTTAATAAACAATTTTATTGAGGAATAATTTATATACAATAAGTTGCACATAAAGTCTAAAATTAGACAAATTTTGACTATGTATACCTTATATAAGTGGATTCATGCAAATATTCACACCATAAAACTCAACGTATTAACTCTGTCTGTCTATCCATCCATCCATCCATCCATTCTTCTATCTATCTATCTATCTATCTATCTATCTATCTATCTATCTATCTATCTATCTATAATCTATGTATCTATCATCTATGTATCTATCATCTATCTATCTCTCATCTATGTATCATCTATCTATCATCACTGGTTAATATCCATCTATCATCTATCACTGATCAATATCTATCATTTATCTATTTATCACTTATCTATCTATCATCTGTCTACTATCTGCTATCCATCTTTGTATCCATCTTTGTATCTATCAATGTATCTATCTATGTATCTCTCTATGTATCTATGTATCTATGTATCTATGTATCTATGTATGTATGTATGTATGTATGTATGTATGTATCTATCTATCTATCTATCTATCTATCTATCTATCTACCTACTCACTCATATTTGAGAACTCAGCACACTAGTCAGGATAGTCAAGGATTTATCTTCTAAAGTTGCCACTGAATCCCAGTTTTTCTGTGTGTATCTGTCATTTCTTCATTCCCTTTTCATCTAAGNCAGGTTTCCAGAATGCAGTGCCTACGTTCTGGAGTCTCTGTTGAGAGCCAGGCTTCACCTTCACAGTTTTACACACAGTTCATCCAGGAGCTCCANGCAGAGAAATGGACCCTGACATGAGTTGCCTGGCCCTAGTGGCTTTCTGAAACCCTGACACAGGTATCCTTGCTCTTTGCGTGGTTTGAAAGCTAGTACCTTGTAGATGCCATCAAGTCCTGCTGCCACCTTNAGATGTAACTTGGTTGGTCCCTTGGAAGACAGTTGCCGCAGCCTCTGAGAGCCTTCCTGGGAGAACCCAAGAAAACATTCCCTGCTTGAGCAAGCTAAACTGAAGGCGTTTTCTGTTTAGCTATTCTCTTTTCAAATGAAGATTTTTTTTTCAAGTGGGTTTGCATTCTTATACCTGGAGCTGTCAATGGATCAAGTCTTTCTTTTTCTTATTATCCCAGTGCAGAGTGTGAGATGAGAAATCAATTGCACTAATTTCTAACAATTATGCTGCTTTGTTTGAACCAGCATTGTGCCTGCAACTTTAACCTTGTTCACACATCTTTCCTCACCAAACTGCCCAGTTTTCACATCTCTCTGTTCTACTTTCTGGTTTGAATCTTGCTATAAGTGAACTTCATTAAATTCAGTGAGCAGTAACCATGCCACTGCCTGGATGTTATNCTATGTTGAAACTTCTTCTGCCAAATAATTTATCCCATTACTTTTTATTTCAGTTTTACCCAGACTTTAAGGACATGGGCAGAACATAGCCAGATTTTTTTCCCCCAGAATGCAGCATAAATGGCCAGTAGTCCAGCTCTTTGTTCCCCCTTGAAAGCTCATGAGCTTGGCCTTTGCTTCCTGCATTTCTCTTGACATTGTAGTCCTCCACANCCANCAGAATGGCTCACCAAGCTCCNCTTAAAGCTTTCTAAGACTTCACTAACCTTCCTAACCAAACTCTTCCACATTCTTCCCCAAACCAGTTCCAAAGGCCTATGAACCACATGGCCGGGTGTATCCTAGCAACCGCCTCAGTTCTTAGTATCATTTTGGGGGTATTAGGTTTTCCTGTCATGGAGACCAAATGTACAACAAAAACAATACANGGGACGAAGGATTTATGGAATACATTCCATCATGGTGNGAGGGGTGGTGGTGGGTGGCTTTGTGGTGTTGCGAACATGTGGCAGCTGGTTGCATGAAGCTAGCAGTCAGGAAAGCAGGGAGACTAGGTTGGAACCAGGGCTGGACCATAATTCACATGGCTTACTTCATAGCCACTGCTTCTTTCAGCTAGACCCCACCTCCTAAAGGTTCCACAATCTCCTCAACCAGCCGGGGATTAAGGGCTCTAATACATAAGTCTGTGGGAGACATTTAAACCATAAATACAATTGATCAATATTTGAAAAAGAGGTATTGGATCTCTGAGTACAATAATGATTTNTCCATTTCTTCTTACGGTTCTGTTAGATTTTGTTTCATGTATTTTGAATCTCTGTTCCTAGGANAATAAACATTCTAAATTGTTATATCTTCTTGAGATAGTAGTTGATCCTTTTATCATTAAAAAATGATGGTGTTTATCCCTGGTTTATGGCTTAAAAAGACAACATTCTGGTTGCTGAAGTATGCTTTGACCCANTGAGATGATGCGTGAGCCAGATGGGTCTGAGTCATTATGGGAGGTTGAGTTACAGTGGTATCCAGTCTACTCTGATGGACTATACCACCTACCATCTCCATTCTACACCCTGCACTTTCCCCAAGAAGGGAATTAGCAGAGGCCACATGCATAGCTGGGTAGAGTGAGAGTTAGGGGGTCCAGGATCTGAAATATCATGGTTTATCACTGGACACACACCCCAACGTGGTGAAGACCCAGNGTGGCAAGGAAATGATGGTGACCTTGTCTAGACTCTAAATATATATTTTAAGAGACAAATTTGGAAGCCTGACCCAGACTGTTCAGTGTGTTCTAAGATGGTGTTAAAAAGAATCTACTGTACGGGGCAATGTCCTGGGTTTACAGTTTCCTGACTAATTCTATCATAAAGTTAATTGCCTTTGCTTTGGCTTTGAAGCCCAAAGACTCCCTTGGCACAAGACTCCCTCCTACACACACACCCAGACTCCTGGCAGGAAGTAATGACTCAATATCCAAGTACCAGGGCTCCTTGACTCATTCTCCAAACGGTTACTTCTGCCTGCCCAGGAGCTGGACTCTCCCTCTTGAGGGGGTGATGTCAGGAGGAGCCATCCTGCCAACTCCACACTGGTGCCTTTGGAAGCCAATACTCAGGCGTCGTTACTTCCGACCTCTCTTCTGACCGCACTGGGGGTTCCAGCTTGTTGCCTCCNCCTTCAAATCCACCCTCTGTGGAGTAGGAGTTCTACCAACTCTTCCGGATGGCTTAGCCTGTGTTGTTGCTACCTTTGGACTTCATCTCATTCTCATGACAATACAGAGACCCANGCAATAGCACACCCCATTCGTCTACAGAGGAAGACACTAAGGATTGGTGAGGATAAGGGAGCTGTATAAGGACCCACAGCTAGGAAGTCCACGCCCAGCCTACAATTTGAGTCATTTGATTCTAAGTACAGGGCTGGTTCCATTACTCTATGCAAGTTTGTATTCATTTCCTGGGCCCGCCATAACAAACCACCNCAAGGCTGCTGGCTTAGAACAAGAATTTATTCTCTCAGCACTCTGGAGGCCAGACATCCAAAAATAAAAGCATTGGCAAATTAAACCAAGGAGACTCTGTTCCACACATCTCTCCAGGCTTCTGGAGACCACTGGTCCTTGCTCATTGGCTCACTGATGCATCTTGGTAACCTCTCTCTCTCTGTCTAAACATGAGCCTTTTCACTGTCTTTTTTTTTTGATGATAATGAAAGAAGTTGGACAACTGAGGGCATGATGGGAAAGTGATCTAAAGTGGAAGGAAGACTTTGAGTCAAGAACTTCTGGGTCAGGGCGCTGGCCAGTTAATCCTNCTTGTTATGCTTAAGCTTCCCTGTGAATGAAAGGAAGATGGCAAAGGTCTGCACCTATAGGGCTCTGTAAGAGTTAAGTCTATGTGAAGCGCTTCATCCTATTCATGGCAAGAGCCCAATTAACATTATTTAACAAGAGCTATGATTGGTCATAGGCCAAGCATCTCACTGAACATAAAAGCCAAAGCTCTTTCTACGGTAACAACACCTTCTGCCTATGGCCCACAGTCTTCTAACCTCAGATTTTACCCCTGGCGCATCTGTTCTTCAGTTTCGGCT
This sequence comes from Neotoma lepida, assembly GCA_001675575.1. Lineage (NCBI taxonomy): Eukaryota > Metazoa > Chordata > Mammalia > Rodentia > Cricetidae > Neotoma > Neotoma lepida. Next base: position 558,884 of record LZPO01055073.1, read on the forward strand.
GCCCTGGTTTCTTGGTGATGCCTGTGCCCAAGGACTTTCAAAGATGGTCCTCTTTATTGGCCTGCACTCCTGTGCGTCTCTGCTTGCCCTGCCAATCAATTTATTCTCTTCTCTTTTTAAAGATTGCTTGATTTGAGACTTCCCATGCTATCCCTACCTAACAGGTCACCTTTGTCCGTTTGTGTATCTCTTTCAGCTCCATGAATCATCTTTATCTTAACACTCATCATTGACGTATATATTTATTTATCTGATTGCTTATGTATGTCTATTTCCATTAGGACACAAGCTCAATGGGACTTTGGTTCATTAGTCATTTCAAGCTTGTAATAGTGATTAGCAGATAGTGGTTATTTTGATAACTATTTGTTGAATGAATGCAATCTAGTCCGGTTGGTAGTGAGGTCCATATCTACAATGATCTTTTATCAGCCTTTCTCTCTNTGTGTGTGAATATGTGTGTGTATGTGTATGCATAGTTATGTATGTGCACGTGCACATATGTGTCAATGTAGATGTAGGTGAGAGGTCAACCTTGAATATCATTCTCAGGTGCCATCTACCTTTTTTTGTTTTGTTTTGTTTTGTTTTGTTTTGTTTTCTCGAGACAGGGTTTCTCGGTGTAGCTTTAGCAGCGCCTTTCCTGGAACTCACTTGGTAGCCCAGGCTGGCCTCGAACTCACAGAGATCTGCCTGCCTCTGCCTCCCGAGTGCTGGGATTAAAGGCGTGCACCACCACTGCCCGGCACCTTTGTTGTTTTTTTAGACAGATTTCTCATTTAGGTGGAGCTCACCCACTAGACTAAACTGACTGTCTAGTGAGCCGCAGCATCCACCTGTCTCCACCTTTCCAATGCTAGGATTCAACACATG